>JARKHS020004154.1:0-132445 GCA_030143305.2 Amblyomma americanum
AACACTTCACCCGCTAAACTTCAAGCCTATTGCGCTGCTGAACTTGTATGTGAGCGGCGCAATAGATCGGCAACGCAAACCACTGCACTCGAGCAGTACGCCATCACCGCAGCACAAAACTTCACGCGCTAAACTGCAAGCCTATTGCGCTGATGAACTTCCATGTGAGCGGCGCCAATAGATCGGCTTCGCAGGCCACTGCACTCGAGCAGTACGCCGTCACCGCAGCACAACACCACGCGCTAAACTGCAAGCCTATTGCGCTGTTGAACTGCCATGTGAGCGCCGCCATTAGATCGGCAACGTAGGCCACTGCACTCGAGCAGTACGCCGTCACCGCAGCACAACACTTCACGCGCTAAACTAAAGCCTATTGCGCTGGTGAACTTCCATGCGAGCGGCGCCAATAGATCGGCAACGCACGCCACTGCCTCGAGCAGTACGCCGTTACCGCAGCACAACACTTCACGCGCTAAACTGCAAGCCTATTGCGCTGGTGAACTTCCATGCCAGCGGCGCCAATAGATCGGCAACGCAGGCCACTGTACTCGATCAGTACGCCGTCACCGCAACACAACACTTCAAGCGCTAAACTGCAAGCCTAATGCGCTGGTGAACTTCCATGCGAGCGGCGCGAATGAATCGGCAACGTAGGCCACTGCACTCGAGCAGTACGCCGTCACCGCAGCACAACACTTCACGCGCTAAACTAAAGCCTATTGCGCTGGTGAACTTCCATGCGAGCGGCGCCAATAGATCGGCAACGCAGGCCTCTGCACTCGAGCTGTACGACGTCACCACAGCACAACACTTCACGCGCTAAACTGCAAGCATATTGCGCTGGTGAACTTCCATGCGAGCGGCGCCAATAGATTGGCAACGCACGCCACTGCACTCCAACAGTACGCCTTCACCGCAGCACAACACTTCTCTCGCTAAACTGCAAGCCTATTGCGCTGGTGAACTTCCATGCGAGCGGCGCCAATAGATCGGCAACGCACGCCACTGCCTCGAGCAGTACGCCGTTACCTCAGCACAACACTTCACGCGCTAAACTGCAAGCCTACTGCGCTGGTGAACTTCCATGAGAGCGGCGCCAATAGATCGGCAACGCAGGCCACTGCACTTGAGCAGTACGCAATTATCTCAGGAGAACACTTCATGCGCTAAACTGCAAGCCTATTGCGCTGCTGAACTTGTATGCCAGCGGCGCAATAGATCGGAAACGCAGGCCACTGCACTCGAGCAGTACGCCATCACCGCAGCACAACACTTCACGCGCTAAACTGCAAGCCTATTGCGCTGGTGAACTTCCATGCGAGCGGCGCCAATAGATCGGCAACGCACGCCACTGCCTCGAGCAGTACGCCGTTACCGCAGCACAACACTTCACGCGCTAAACTGCAAGCGTATTGCGCTGGTGAACTTCCGTGCGAGCGGCGCCAATAGATCGGCTTCGCAGGCCACTGCACTCGAGCAGTACGCCGTCACCGCAGCACAACCCTTCACGCGCTAAACTGCAAGCCTATTGCGCTGGTGAAATTAAATGCAAGCGGCGCCTATAGATCGGCAACGAAGGCAACTGCACTCTAGCAGTACGCCGTCACCGCAGCACAACACTTCACGCACTAAACTGCAAGCCTATTGCGCTGGTGAACTTCCATGCGAGCGGCGCCAATAGATCGGCAACGCAGGTCACTGCACTCGAGCAGTCCGCGATCACCGCTGCACAAAACATCACGCGCTAAACTGCAAGCCTATTGCGCTGGAGAACTTCCATGCGAGCGGCGCCAATAGATCGGCAACGCAGGCCACTGCACTCGAGCATTACGCAATCACCGCAGCACAACACTTCACGCGCTAGTCAACAAGCCTATTGGGCTCGTAAACTTCCATGCGATTGGCGACAATAGATCGGCAACGCAGGCCACTCCACTCGAGCAGTACGCCATCACCGCAGCACAACACTTCACGCGCTAAACTGCAAGCCTATTGCGCTGGTGAACTTCCATGCGAGCGGCGCCAATAGATCGGCAACGCAGGTCACTGCACTCGAGCAGTCCGCGATCACCGCAGCTCAAAACATCACGCGCTAAACTGCAAGCCTATTGCGCTGGTGAACTTCCATGCGAGCGGCGCCAATAGATCGGCAACGCAGGCCACTGTACTCGAGCATTACGCAATCACCGCAGCACAACACTTCACGCGCTAGTCTACCAGCCTATTGGGCTCGTAAACTTCCATGCGATTGGCGACAATAGATCGGCAACGCAGGACACTGCACTCGAGCAGTAAGCCGTCACCGCAGCCCAACACTTCACACGCTAAACTGCAAGCCTATTGCGCTGGTGAGCTTCCATGCGAGCGGCGCCAATAGATCGGCAACGCAGGCCTCTGCACTCGAGCAGTACGCCATCACCGCAGCACAACACTTCACCCGCTAAACTGCAAGCCTATTGCGCTGCTGAACTTGTATGCGAGCGGCGCCAATAGATCGGCAACGCAGGCCACTGCACTCGAACAGTACGCCGTCACCGCAGCACAACACTTCACACGCTAAACTGCAAGCCTATTGCGCTGGTGAACTTCCATGCGAGCGGCGCCAATGAATCGGCAACGTAGGCCACTGCACTCGAGCAGTACGCCGTCACCGCAGCACAACACTTCACGCGCTAAACTGCAAGCCTATTGCGCTGGTGAACTTCCATGCGAGCGGCGCCAATAATCGGCAACGCAGGCCACTGCACTCGAGCAGTACGCCGTCACCGCAGCACAACACTTCACGCGCTAAACTGCAAGCCTATTGCGCTGGTGAACTTCCATGCGAGCGGCGCCAATGAATCGGCAACGCAGGCCACTGCACTCGAGCAGTACGCCGTCACCGCAGCACAACACTTCACGCGCTAAACTGCAAGCCTATTGCGCTGGTGAACTTCCATGCGAGCGGCGCCAATGAATCGGCAACGCAGGCCACTGCACTCGAGCAGTACGCCGTCACCGCAACACAACACTTCAAGCGCTAAACTGCAAGCCTATTGCGCTGGTGAACTTCCATGCGAGCGGCGCCAATGAATCGGCAACGTAGGCCACTGCACTCGAGCAGTACGCCGTCACCGCAGCACAACACTTCACGCGCTAAACTGCAAGCCTATTGCGCTGGTGAACTTCCATGCGAGCGGCGCCAATGAATCGGCAACGTAGGCCACTGCACTCGAGCAGTACGCCGTCACCGCAGCACAACACTTCAAGCGCTAAACTGCAAGCCTATTGCGCTGGTGAACTTCCATGCGAGCAGCGCCAATGAATCGGCAACGTAGGCCACTGCACTCGAGCAGTACGCCGTCACCGCAGCACAACACTTCACGCGCTAAACTGCAAGCCTATTGCGCTGGTGAACTTCCATGCGAGCGGCGCCAATGAATCGGCAACGCAGGCCACTGCACTCGAGCAGTACGCCGTCACCGCAGCACAACACTTCACGCGCTAAACTGCAAGCCTATTGCGCTGGTGAACTTCCATGCGAGCGGCGCCAATGAATCGGCAACGTAGGCCACTGCACTCGAGCAGTACGCCGTCACCGCAGCACAACACTTCACGCGCTAAACTGCAAGCCTATTGCGCTGGTGAACTTCCATGCGAGCGGCGCCAATGAATCGGCAACGTAGGCCATTGCACTCGAGCAGTACGCCGTCACCGCAACACAACACTTCAAGCGCTAAACAGCAAGCCTATTGCGCTGGTGAACTTCCATGCGAGCGGCGCCAATGAATCGGCAACGCAGGCCACTGCACTCGAGCAGTACGCCGTCACCGCAGCACAACACTTCACGCGCTAAACTGCAAGCCTATTGCGCTGGTGAACTTCCATGCGAGCGGCGCCAATGAATCGGCAACGCAGGCCACTGCACTCGAGCAGTACGCCGTCACCGCAGACACAACACTTCACGCGCTAAACTGCAAGCCTATTGCGCTGGTGAACTTCCATGCGAGCGGCGCCAATGAATCGGCAACGCAGGCCACTGCACTCGAGCAGTACGCCGTCACCGCAGCACAACACTTCACGCGCTAAACTGCAAGCCTATTGCGCTGGTGAACTTCCATGCGAGCGGCGCCAATGAATCGGCAACGCAGGCCACTGCACTCGAGCAGTACGCCGTCACCGCAACACAACACTTCAAGCGCTAAACTGCAAGCCTATTGCGCTGGTGAACTTCCATGCGAGCGGCGCCAATGAATCGGCAACGTAGGCCACTGCACTCGAGCAGTACGCCGTCACCGCAGCACAACACTTCACGCGCTAAACTGCAAGCCTATTGCGCTGGTGAACTTCCATGCGAGCGGCGCCAATGAATCGGCAACGCAGGCCACTGCACTCGAGCAGTACGCCGTCACCGCAACACAACACTTCAAGCGCTAAACTGCAAGCCTATTGCGCTGGTGAACTTCCATGCGAGCGGCGCCAATGAATCGGCAACGCAGGCCACTGCACTCGAGCAGTACGCCGTCACCGCAGCACAACACTTCACGCGCTAAACTGCAAGCCTATTGCGCTGGTGAACTTCCATGCGAGCGGCGCCAATGAATCGGCAACGTAGGCCACTGCACTCGAGCAGTACGCCGTCACCGCAACACAACACTTCAAGCGCTAAACAGCAAGCCTATTGCGCTGGTGAACTTCCATGCGAGCGGCGCCAATAGATCGGCAACGCAGGCCACTGCACTCGAACAGTACGCCGTCACCGCAACACAACACTTCAAGCGCTAAACTGCAAGCCTATTGCGCTGGTGAACTTCCATGCGAGCGGCGCCAATGAATCGGCAACGTAGGCCACTGCACTCGAACAGTACGCCGTCACCGCAACACAACACTTCAAGCGCTAAACTGCAAGCCTATTGCGCTGGTGAACTTCCATGCGAGCGGCGCCAATGAATCGGCAACGTAGGCCACTGCACTCGAGCAGTACGCCGTCACCGCAGCACAACACTTCACGCGCTAAACTGCAAGCCTATTGCGCTGGTGAACTTCCATGCGAGCGGCGCCAATAGATCGGCAACGCAGGCCACTGCACTCGAACAGTACGCCGTCACCGCAGCACAACACTTCACGCGCTAAACTGCAAGCCTATTGCGCTGGTGAACTTCCATGAGAGCAGCGCCAATAGATCGGCAACGCAGGCCTCTGCACTCGAGCTGTACGACGTCACCACAGCACAACACTTCACGCGCTAAACTGCAAGCCTATTGCGCAGGTGAACTTCCATGAGTGCGGCGCCAATAGATCGAAAACGCAGGCCACTGCACTAGAACAGTATGCCGTCACCGCAGCACAACGCTTCACGCGCTGAACTGCAAGCCTATTGCGCTGGTGAACTTCCATGCGAGCGGCGCCAATAGATCGGCAACGCACGCCACTGCCTCGAGCAGTACGCCGTCACCGCAGCACAACACTTCACGCGCTAAACTGCAAGCCTATTGCGCTGGTGAACTTCCATGCGAGCGGCGCCAATAGATCGGCAACGCACGCCACTGCACTCCAACAGTACGCCGTCACCGCAGCACAACACTTCACGCGCTAAACTGCAAGCCTATTGCGCTGGTGAACTTCCATGCGAGCGGCGCCAATAGATCGGCAACGCAGGCCTTGGCACTCGAGCTGTATGACGTCACCACAGCACAACACTTCACGCGCTAAACTGCAAGCCTATTGCGCTGTTGAACTTCCATGAGAGCGGCGCCAATAGATCGGAAACGCAGGCCACTGCACTAGAACAGTATGCCGTCACCGCAGCACAACACTTCATGCGCTAAACTGCAAGCCTATTGCGCTGGTGAACTTCCATGCGAGCGGCGCCAATAGATCGGCAACGCACGCCACTGCCTCGAGCAGTACGCCGTTACCGCAGCACAACACTTCACGCGCTAAACTGCAAGCCTATTGCGCTGGTGAACTTCCATGCGAGCGGCGCCAATAGATCGGCAACGCACGCCACTGCCTCGAGCAGTACGCCGTTACCGCAGCACAACACTTCACGCGCTAAACTGCAAGCCTATTGCGCTGGTGAACTTCCATGCGAGCGGCGCCAATAGATCGGCAACGCACGCCACTGCCTCGAGCAGTACGCCGTTACCGCAGCACAACACTTCACGCGCTAAACTGCAAGCCTATTGCGCTGGTGAACTTCCATGCGAGCGGCGCCAATAGATCGGCAACGCACGCCACTGCACTCGAACAGTATGCCGTCACCGCAGCACAACACTTCACGCGCTAAACTGCAAGCCTATTGCGCTGGTGAACTTCCATGCGAGCGGCGCCAATAGATCGGAAACGCAGGCCACTGCACTCGAACAGTACGCCGTCACCGCAGCACAACACTTCACGCGATAAACTGCAAGCCTATTGCGCCTGTGAACTTCCATGCGAGCGGCGCCAATAGATCGGCAACGCACGCCACTGCACTCGAACAGTATGCCGTCACCGCAGCACAACACTTCACGCGCTAAACTGCAAGCCTATTGCGCTGGTGAACTTCCATGCGAGCGGCGCCAATAGATCGGCAACGCACGCCACTGCCTCGAGCAGTACGCCGTTATCACAGCACAACACTTCACGCGCTAAACTGCAAGCCTATTGCGCTGTTGAACTTCCATGAGAGCGGCGCCAATAGATCGGAAACGCAGGCCACTGCACTCGAGCAGTACGCCGTCACCGCAGCACCACTTCAAGCGCTAAACTGCAAGCCCATTGCGCTGGTGAACTTCCATGCGAGCGGCGCCAATGAATCGGCAACGTAGGCCACTGCACTCGAGCAGTACGCCGTCACCGCAACACAACACTTCAAGCGCTAAACTGCAAGCCTATTGCGCTGGTGAACTTCCATGCGAGCGGCGCCAATGAATCGGCAACGTAGGCCACTGCACTCGAGCAGTACGCCGTCACCGCAACACAACACTTCAAGCGCTAAACTGCAAGCCTATTGCGCTGGTGAACTTCCATGCGAGCGGCGCCAATGAATCGGCAACGTAGGCCACTGCACTCGAACAGTACGCCGTCACCGCAACACAACACTTCAAGCGCTAAACTGCAAGCCTATTGCGCTGGTGAACTTCCATGCGAGCGGCGCCAATAGATCGGCAACGCAGGCCACTGTACTCGAGCAGTACGCCGTCACCGCAACACAACACTTCAAGCGCTAAACTGCAAGCCTATTGCGCTGGTGAACTTCCATGCGAGCGGCGCCAATGAATCGGCAACGTAGGCCACTGCACTCGAGCAGTACGCCGTCACCGCAACACAACACTTCAAGCGCTAAACTGCAAGCCTATTGCGCTGGTGAACTTCCATGCGAGCGGCGCCAATAGATCGGCAACGCAGGCCACTGTACTCGAGCAGTACGCCGTCACCGCAACACAACACTTCAAGCGCTAAACTGCAAGCCTATTGCGCTGGTGAACTTCCATGCGAGCGGCGCCAATGAATCGGCAACGTAGGCCACTGCACTCGAGCAGTACGCCGTCACCGCAACACAACACTTCAAGCGCTAAACTGCAAGCCTATTGCGCTGGTGAACTTCCATGCGAGCGGCGCCAATGAATCGGCAACGTAGGCCACTGCACTCGAGCAGTACGCCGTCACCGCAACACAACACTTCAAGCGCTAAACTGCAAGCCTATTGCGCTGGTGAACTTCCATGCGAGCGGCGCCAATAGATCGGCAACGTAGGCCACTGCACTCGAGCAGTACGCCGTCACCGCAACACAACACTTCAAGCGCTAAACTGCAAGCCTATTGCGCTGGTGAACTTCCATGCGAGCGGCGCCAATACATCGGCAACGCAGGCCACTGCACTCGAGCAGTACGCCGTCACCGCAACACAACACTTCAAGCGCTAAACTGCAAGCCTATTGCGCTGGTGAACTTCCATGCGAGCGGCGCCAATGAATCGGCAACGTAGGCCACTGCACTCGAGCAGTACGCCGTCACCGCAACACAACACTTCAAGCGCTAAACTGCAAGCCTATTGCGCTGGTGAACTTCCATGCGAGCGGCGCCAATAGATCGGCAACGTAGGCCACTGCACTCGAGCAGTACGCCGTCACCGCAGCACAACACTTCACGCGCTAAACTGCAAGCCTATTGCGCTGGTGAACTTCCATGCGAGCGGCGCCAATGAATCGGCAACGTAGGCCACTGCACTCGAGCAGTACGCCGTCACCGCAGCACAACACTTCACGCGCTAAACTGCAAGCCTATTGCGCTGGTGAACTTCCATGCGAGCGGCGCCAATAGATCGGCAACGCAGGCCACTGCACTCGAGCAGTACGCCGTCACCGCAGCACAACACTTCACGCGCTAAACTGCAAGCCTATTGCGCTGGTGAACTTCCATGCGAGCGGCGCCAATAGATCGGCAACGTAGGCCACTGCACTCGAACAGTACGCCGTCACCGCAGCACAACACTTCACGCGCTAAACTGCAAGCCTATTGCGCTGGTGAACTTCCATGCGAGCGGCGCCAATGAATCGGCAACGTAGGCCACTGCACTCGAGCAGTACGCCGTCACCGCAGCACAACACTTCACGCGCTAAACTGCAAGCCTATTGCGCTGGTGAACTTCCATGCGAGCGGCGCCAATAGATCGGCAACGCAGGCCACTGCACTCGAGCAGTACGCCGTCACCGCAGCACAACACTTCACGCGCTAAACTGCAAGCCTATTGCGCTGGTGAACTTCCATGCGAGCGGCGCCAATGAATCGGCAACGTAGGCCACTGCACTCGAGCAGTACGCCGTCACCGCAGCACAACACTTCACGCGCTAAACTGCAAGCCTATTGCGCTGGTGAACTTCCATGCGAGCGGCGCCAATGAATCGGCAACGTAGGCCACTGCACTCGAGCAGTACGCCGTCACCGCAGCACAACACTTCACGCGCTAAACTGCAAGCCTATTGCGCTGGTGAACTTCCATGCGAGCGGCGCCAATAATCGGCAACGTAGGCCACTGCACTCGAGCAGTACGCCGTCACCGCAGCACAACACTTCACGCGCTAAACTGCAAGCCTATTGCGCTGGTGAACTTCCATGCGAGCGGCGCCAATGAATCGGCAACGTAGGCCACTGCACTCGAGCAGTACGCCGTCACCGCAGCACAACACTTCACGCGCTAAACTGCAAGCCTATTGCGCTGGTGAACTTCCATGCGAGCGGCGCCAATGAGATCGGCAACGTAGGCCACTGCACTCGAACAGTACGCCGTCACCGCAGCACAACACTTCACGCGCTAAACTGCAAGCCTATTGCGCTGGTGAACTTCCATGCGAGCGGCGCCAATGAATCGGCAACGTAGGCCACTGCACTCGAACAGTACGCCGTCACCGCAGCACAACACTTCACGCGCTAAACTGCAAGCCTATTGCGCTGGTGAACTTCCATGCGAGCGGCGCCAATGAATCGGCAACGTAGGCCACTGCACTCGAGCAGTACGCCGTCACCGCAGCACAACACTTCACGCGCTAAACTGCAAGCCTATTGCGCTGGTGAACTTCCATGCGAGCGGCGCCAATGAATCGGCAACGTAGGCCACTGCACTCGAGCAGTACGCCGTCACCGCAGCACAACACTTCACGCGCTAAACTGCAAGCCTATTGCGCTGGTGAACTTCCATGCGAGCGGCGCCAATGAATCGGCAACGTAGGCCACTGCACTCGAGCAGTACGCCGTCACCGCAGCACAACACTTCACGCGCTAAACTGCAAGCCTATTGCGCTGGTGAACTTCCATGCGAGCGGCGCCAATAGATCGGCAACGTAGGCCACTGCACTCGAGCAGTACGCCGTCACCGCAGCACAACACTTCACGCGCTAAACTGCAAGCCTATTGCGCTGGTGAACTTCCATGCGAGCGGCGCCAATGAATCGGCAACGTAGGCCACTGCACTCGAGCAGTACGCCGTCACCGCAGCACAACACTTCACGCGCTAAACTGCAAGCCTATTGCGCTGGTGAACTTCCATGCGAGCGGCGCCAATAGATCGGCAACGCAGGCCACTGCACTCGAGCAGTACGCCGTCACCGCAGCACAACACTTCACGCGCTAAACTGCAAGCCTATTGCGCTGGTGAACTTCCATGCGAGCGGCGCCAATAGATCGGCAACGTAGGCCACTGCACTCGAACAGTACGCCGTCACCGCAGCACAACACTTCACGCGCTAAACTGCAAGCCTATTGCGCTGGTGAACTTCCATGCGAGCGGCGCCAATAGATCGGCAACGCAGGCCACTGCACTCGAGCAGTACGCCGTCACCGCAGCACAACACTTCACGCGCTAAACTGCAAGCCTATTGCGCTGGTGAACTTCCATGCGAGCGGCGCCAATAGATCGGCAACGTAGGCCACTGCACTCGAGCAGTACGCCGTCACCGCAGCACAACACTTCACGCGCTAAACTGCAAGCCTATTGCGCTGGTGAACTTCCATGCGAGCGGCGCCAATAGATCGGCAACGTAGGCCACTGCACTCGAGCAGTACGCCGTCACCGCAGCACAACACTTCACGCGCTAAACTGCAAGCCTATTGCGCTGGTGAACTTCCATGCGAGCGGCGCCAATAGATCGGCAACGTAGGCCACTGCACTCGAGCAGTACGCCGTCACCGCAGCACAACACTTCACGCGCTAAACTGCAAGCCTATTGCGCTGGTGAACTTCCATGCGAGCGGCGCCAATGAGATCGGCAACGTAGGCCACTGCACTCGAGCAGTACGCCGTCACCGCAGCACAACACTTCACGCGCTAAACTGCAAGCCTATTGCGCTGGTGAACTTCCATGCGAGCGGCGCCAATAGATCGGCAACGCAGGCCACTGCACTCGAGCAGTACGCCGTCACCGCAGCACAACACTTCACGCGCTAAACTGCAAGCCTATTGCGCTGGTGAACTTCCATGCGAGCGGCGCCAATAGATCGGCAACGCAGGCCACTGCACTCGAACAGTACGCCGTCACCGCAGCACAACACTTCACGCGCTAAACTGCAAGCCTATTGCGCTGGTGAACTTCCATGCGAGCGGCGCCAATGAATCGGCAACGTAGGCCACTGCACTCGAGCAGTACGCCGTCACCGCAGCACAACACTTCACGCGCTAAACTGCAAGCCTATTGCGCTGGTGAACTTCCATGCGAGCGGCGCCAATAGATCGGCAACGCAGGCCACTGCACTCGAGCAGTACGCCGTCACCGCAGCACAACACTTCACGCGCTAAACTGCAAGCCTATTGCGCTGGTGAACTTCCATGCGAGCGGCGCCAATGAGATCGGCAACGTAGGCCACTGCACTCGAGCAGTACGCCGTCACCGCAGCACAACACTTCACGCGCTAAACTGCAAGCCTATTGCGCTGGTGAACTTCCATGCGAGCGGCGCCAATGAATCGGCAACGTAGGCCACTGCACTCGAACAGTACGCCGTCACCGCAGCACAACACTTCACGCGCTAAACTGCAAGCCTATTGCGCTGGTGAACTTCCATGCGAGCGGCGCCAATGAGATCGGCAACGTAGGCCACTGCACTCGAGCAGTACGCCGTCACCGCAGCACAACACTTCACGCGCTAAACTGCAAGCCTATTGCGCTGGTGAACTTCCATGCGAGCGGCGCCAATAGATCGGCAACGTAGGCCACTGCACTCGAACAGTACGCCGTCACCGCAGCACAACACTTCACGCGCTAAACTGCAAGCCTATTGCGCTGGTGAACTTCCATGCGAGCGGCGCCAATAGATCGGCAACGTAGGCCACTGCACTCGAGCAGTACGCCGTCACCGCAGCACAACACTTCACGCGCTAAACTGCAAGCCTATTGCGCTGGTGAACTTCCATGCGAGCGGCGCCAATAGATCGGCAACGTAGGCCACTGCACTCGAGCAGTACGCCGTCACCGCAGCACAACACTTCACGCGCTAAACTGCAAGCCTATTGCGCTGGTGAACTTCCATGCGAGCGGCGCCAATAGATCGGCAACGTAGGCCACTGCACTCGAGCAGTACGCCGTCACCGCAGCACAACACTTCACGCGCTAAACTGCAAGCCTATTGCGCTGGTGAACTTCCATGCGAGCGGCGCCAATAGATCGGCAACGTAGGCCACTGCACTCGAGCAGTACGCCGTCACCGCAGCACAACACTTCACGCGCTAAACTGCAAGCCTATTGCGCTGGTGAACTTCCATGCGAGCGGCGCCAATAGATCGGCAACGTAGGCCACTGCACTCGAGCAGTACGCCGTCACCGCAGCACAACACTTCACGCGCTAAACTGCAAGCCTATTGCGCTGGTGAACTTCCATGCGAGCGGCGCCAATAGATCGGCAACGTAGGCCACTGCACTCGAGCAGTACGCCGTCACCGCAGCACAACACTTCACGCGCTAAACTGCAAGCCTATTGCGCTGGTGAACTTCCATGCGAGCGGCGCCAATAGATCGGCAACGCAGGCCACTGCACTCGAGCAGTACGCCGTCACCGCAGCACAACACTTCACGCGCTAAACTGCAAGCCTATTGCGCTGGTGAACTTCCATGCGAGCGGCGCCAATAGATCGGCAACGTAGGCCACTGCACTCGAGCAGTACGCCGTCACCGCAGCACAACACTTCACGCGCTAAACTGCAAGCCTATTGCGCTGGTGAACTTCCATGCGAGCGGCGCCAATAGATCGGCAACGTAGGCCACTGCACTCGAGCAGTACGCCGTCACCGCAGCACAACACTTCACGCGCTAAACTGCAAGCCTATTGCGCTGGTGAACTTCCATGCGAGCGGCGCCAATAGATCGGCAACGCAGGCCACTGCACTCGAGCAGTACGCCGTCACCGCAGCACAACACTTCACGCGCTAAACTGCAAGCCTATTGCGCTGGTGAACTTCCATGCGAGCGGCGCCAATGAGATCGGCAACGTAGGCCACTGCACTCGAGCAGTACGCCGTCACCGCAGCACAACACTTCACGCGCTAAACTGCAAGCCTATTGCGCTGGTGAACTTCCATGCGAGCGGCGCCAATAGATCGGCAACGTAGGCCACTGCACTCGAGCAGTACGCCGTCACCGCAGCACAACACTTCACGCGCTAAACTGCAAGCCTATTGCGCTGGTGAACTTCCATGCGAGCGGCGCCAATGAATCGGCAACGTAGGCCACTGCACTCGAGCAGTACGCCGTCACCGCAGCACAACACTTCACGCGCTAAACTGCAAGCCTATTGCGCTGGTGAACTTCCATGCGAGCGGCGCCAATAGATCGGCAACGCAGGCCACTGCACTCGAGCAGTACGCCGTCACCGCAGCACAACACTTCACGCGCTAAACTGCAAGCCTATTGCGCTGGTGAACTTCCATGCGAGCGGCGCCAATGAGATCGGCAACGTAGGCCACTGCACTCGAGCAGTACGCCGTCACCGCAGCACAACACTTCACGCGCTAAACTGCAAGCCTATTGCGCTGGTGAACTTCCATGCGAGCGGCGCCAATGAGATCGGCAACGTAGGCCACTGCACTCGAGCAGTACGCCGTCACCGCAGCACAACACTTCACGCGCTAAACTGCAAGCCTATTGCGCTGGTGAACTTCCATGCGAGCGGCGCCAATGAATCGGCAACGTAGGCCACTGCACTCGAGCAGTACGCCGTCACCGCAGCACAACACTTCACGCGCTAAACTGCAAGCCTATTGCGCTGGTGAACTTCCATGCGAGCGGCGCCAATAGATCGGCAACGTAGGCCACTGCACTCGAGCAGTACGCCGTCACCGCAGCACAACACTTCACGCGCTAAACTGCAAGCCTATTGCGCTGGTGAACTTCCATGCGAGCGGCGCCAATAGATCGGCAACGTAGGCCACTGCACTCGAGCAGTACGCCGTCACCGCAGCACAACACTTCACGCGCTAAACTGCAAGCCTATTGCGCTGGTGAACTTCCATGCGAGCGGCGCCAATAGATCGGCAACGTAGGCCACTGCACTCGAGCAGTACGCCGTCACCGCAGCACAACACTTCACGCGCTAAACTGCAAGCCTATTGCGCTGGTGAACTTCCATGCGAGCGGCGCCAATAGATCGGCAACGCAGGCCACTGCACTCGAGCAGTACGCCGTCACCGCAGCACAACACTTCACGCGCTAAACTGCAAGCCTATTGCGCTGGTGAACTTCCATGCGAGCGGCGCCAATAGATCGGCAACGTAGGCCACTGCACTCGAGCAGTACGCCGTCACCGCAGCACAACACTTCACGCGCTAAACTGCAAGCCTATTGCGCTGGTGAACTTCCATGCGAGCGGCGCCAATAGATCGGCAACGTAGGCCACTGCACTCGAGCAGTACGCCGTCACCGCAGCACAACACTTCACGCGCTAAACTGCAAGCCTATTGCGCTGGTGAACTTCCATGCGAGCGGCGCCAATAGATCGGCAACGTAGGCCACTGCACTCGAGCAGTACGCCGTCACCGCAGCACAACACTTCACGCGCTAAACTGCAAGCCTATTGCGCTGGTGAACTTCCATGCGAGCGGCGCCAATAGATCGGCAACGCAGGCCACTGCACTCGAGCAGTACGCCGTCACCGCAGCACAACACTTCACGCGCTAAACTGCAAGCCTATTGCGCTGGTGAACTTCCATGCGAGCGGCGCCAATAGATCGGCAACGTAGGCCACTGCACTCGAACAGTACGCCGTCACCGCAGCACAACACTTCACGCGCTAAACTGCAAGCCTATTGCGCTGGTGAACTTCCATGCGAGCGGCGCCAATAGATCGGCAACGTAGGCCACTGCACTCGAGCAGTACGCCGTCACCGCAGCACAACACTTCACGCGCTAAACTGCAAGCCTATTGCGCTGGTGAACTTCCATGCGAGCGGCGCCAATAGATCGGCAACGCAGGCCACTGCACTCGAGCAGTACGCCGTCACCGCAGCACAACACTTCACGCGCTAAACTGCAAGCCTATTGCGCTGGTGAACTTCCATGCGAGCGGCGCCAATAGATCGGCAACGCAGGCCACTGCACTCGAGCAGTACGCCGTCACCGCAGCACAACACTTCACGCGCTAAACTGCAAGCCTATTGCGCTGGTGAACTTCCATGCGAGCGGCGCCAATAGATCGGCAACGTAGGCCACTGCACTCGAACAGTACGCCGTCACCGCAGCACAACACTTCACGCGCTAAACTGCAAGCCTATTGCGCTGGTGAACTTCCATGCGAGCGGCGCCAATAGATCGGCAACGTAGGCCACTGCACTCGAACAGTACGCCGTCACCGCAGCACAACACTTCACGCGCTAAACTGCAAGCCTATTGCGCTGGTGAACTTCCATGCGAGCGGCGCCAATAGATCGGCAACGCAGGCCACTGCACTCGAACAGTACGCCGTCACCGCAGCACAACACTTCACGCGCTAAACTGCAAGCCTATTGCGCTGGTGAACTTCCATGCGAGCGGCGCCAATAGATCGGCAACGTAGGCCACTGCACTCGAGCAGTACGCCGTCACCGCAGCACAACACTTCACGCGCTAAACTGCAAGCCTATTGCGCTGGTGAACTTCCATGCGAGCGGCGCCAATAGATCGGCAACGTAGGCCACTGCACTCGAGCAGTACGCCGTCACCGCAGCACAACACTTCACGCGCTAAACTGCAAGCCTATTGCGCTGGTGAACTTCCATGCGAGCGGCGCCAATGAATCGGCAACGTAGGCCACTGCACTCGAGCAGTACGCCGTCACCGCAGCACAACACTTCACGCGCTAAACTGCAAGCCTATTGCGCTGGTGAACTTCCATGCGAGCGGCGCCAATGAATCGGCAACGTAGGCCACTGCACTCGAGCAGTACGCCGTCACCGCAGCACAACACTTCACGCGCTAAACTGCAAGCCTATTGCGCTGGTGAACTTCCATGCGAGCGGCGCCAATGAATCGGCAACGTAGGCCACTGCACTCGAGCAGTACGCCGTCACCGCAGCACAACACTTCACGCGCTAAACTGCAAGCCTATTGCGCTGGTGAACTTCCATGCGAGCGGCGCCAATAGATCGGCAACGTAGGCCACTGCACTCGAGCAGTACGCCGTCACCGCAGCACAACACTTCACGCGCTAAACTGCAAGCCTATTGCGCTGGTGAACTTCCATGCGAGCGGCGCCAATGAATCGGCAACGTAGGCCACTGCACTCGAACAGTACGCCGTCACCGCAGCACAACACTTCACGCGCTAAACTGCAAGCCTATTGCGCTGGTGAACTTCCATGCGAGCGGCGCCAATAGATCGGCAACGTAGGCCACTGCACTCGAGCAGTACGCCGTCACCGCAGCACAACACTTCACGCGCTAAACTGCAAGCCTATTGCGCTGGTGAACTTCCATGCGAGCGGCGCCAATGAATCGGCAACGTAGGCCACTGCACTCGAGCAGTACGCCGTCACCGCAGCACAACACTTCACGCGCTAAACTGCAAGCCTATTGCGCTGGTGAACTTCCATGCGAGCGGCGCCAATGAATCGGCAACGTAGGCCACTGCACTCGAGCAGTACGCCGTCACCGCAGCACAACACTTCACGCGCTAAACTGCAAGCCTATTGCGCTGGTGAACTTCCATGCGAGCGGCGCCAATAGATCGGCAACGTAGGCCACTGCACTCGAGCAGTACGCCGTCACCGCAGCACAACACTTCACGCGCTAAACTGCAAGCCTATTGCGCTGGTGAACTTCCATGCGAGCGGCGCCAATAGATCGGCAACGTAGGCCACTGCACTCGAGCAGTACGCCGTCACCGCAGCACAACACTTCACGCGCTAAACTGCAAGCCTATTGCGCTGGTGAACTTCCATGCGAGCGGCGCCAATGAATCGGCAACGTAGGCCACTGCACTCGAGCAGTACGCCGTCACCGCAGCACAACACTTCACGCGCTAAACTGCAAGCCTATTGCGCTGGTGAACTTCCATGCGAGCGGCGCCAATAGATCGGCAACGTAGGCCACTGCACTCGAGCAGTACGCCGTCACCGCAGCACAACACTTCACGCGCTAAACTGCAAGCCTATTGCGCTGGTGAACTTCCATGCGAGCGGCGCCAATGAATCGGCAACGTAGGCCACTGCACTCGAGCAGTACGCCGTCACCGCAGCACAACACTTCACGCGCTAAACTGCAAGCCTATTGCGCTGGTGAACTTCCATGCGAGCGGCGCCAATAGATCGGCAACGCAGGCCACTGCACTCGAGCAGTACGCCGTCACCGCAGCACAACACTTCACGCGCTAAACTGCAAGCCTATTGCGCTGGTGAACTTCCATGCGAGCGGCGCCAATAGATCGGCAACGCAGGCCACTGCACTCGAACAGTACGCCGTCACCGCAGCACAACACTTCACGCGCTAAACTGCAAGCCTATTGCGCTGGTGAACTTCCATGCGAGCGGCGCCAATGAATCGGCAACGTAGGCCACTGCACTCGAGCAGTACGCCGTCACCGCAGCACAACACTTCACGCGCTAAACTGCAAGCCTATTGCGCTGGTGAACTTCCATGCGAGCGGCGCCAATAGATCGGCAACGTAGGCCACTGCACTCGAACAGTACGCCGTCACCGCAACACAACACTTCACGCGCTAAACTGCAAGCCTATTGCGCTGGTGAACTTCCATGCGAGCGGCGCCAATGAATCGGCAACGTAGGCCACTGCACTCGAGCAGTACGCCGTCACCGCAACACAACACTTCAAGCGCTAAACTGCAAGCCTATTGCGCTGGTGAACTTCCATGCGAGCGGCGCCAATGAATCGGCAACGTAGGCCACTGCACTCGAGCAGTACGCCGTCACCGCAACACAACACTTCAAGCGCTAAACTGCAAGCCTATTGCGCTGGTGAACTTCCATGCGAGCGGCGCCAATGAATCGGCAACGTAGGCCACTGCACTCGAGCAGTACGCCGTCACCGCAACACAACACTTCAAGCGCTAAACTGCAAGCCTATTGCGCTGGTGAACTTCCATGCGAGCGGCGCCAATGAATCGGCAACGTAGGCCACTGCACTCGAGCAGTACGCCGTCACCGCAACACAACACTTCACGCGCTAAACTGCAAGCCTATTGCGCTGGTGAACTTCCATGCGAGCGGCGCCAATGAATCGGCAACGTAGGCCACTGCACTCGAGCAGTACGCCGTCACCGCAGCACAACACTTCACGCGCTAAACTGCAAGCCTATTGCGCTGGTGAACTTCCATGCGAGCGGCGCCAATGATCGGCAACGTAGGCCACTGCACTCGAGCAGTACGCCGTCACCGCAACACAACACTTCAAGCGCTAAACTGCAAGCCTATTGCGCTGGTGAACTTCCATGCGAGCGGCGCCAATGAATCGGCAACGTAGGCCACTGCACTCGAACAGTACGCCGTCACCGCAACACAACACTTCAAGCGCTAAACTGCAAGCCTATTGCGCTGGTGAACTTCCATGCGAGCGGCGCCAATGAATCGGCAACGTAGGCCACTGCACTCGAGCAGTACGCCGTCACCGCAACACAACACTTCAAGCGCTAAACTGCAAGCCTATTGCGCTGGTGAACTTCCATGCGAGCGGCGCCAATGAATCGGCAACGTAGGCCACTGCACTCGAGCAGTACGCCGTCACCGCAACACAACACTTCAAGCGCTAAACTGCAAGCCTATTGCGCTGGTGAACTTCCATGCGAGCGGCGCCAATGAATCGGCAACGTAGGCCACTGCACTCGAGCAGTACGCCGTCACCGCAACACAACACTTCAAGCGCTAAACTGCAAGCCTATTGCGCTGGTGAACTTCCATGCGAGCGGCGCCAATAGATCGGCAACGTAGGCCACTGCACTCGAGCAGTACGCCGTCACCGCAGCACAACACTTCACGCGCTAAACTGCAAGCCTATTGCGCTGGTGAACTTCCATGCGAGCGGCGCCAATAGATCGGCAACGCAGGCCACTGCACTCGAGCAGTACGCCGTCACCGCAGCACAACACTTCACGCGCTAAACTGCAAGCCTATTGCGCTGGTGAACTTCCATGCGAGCGGCGCCAATAGATCGGCAACGCAGGCCACTGCACTCGAACAGTACGCCGTCACCGCAGCACAACACTTCACGCGCTAAACTGCAAGCCTATTGCGCTGGTGAACTTCCATGCGAGCGGCGCCAATAGATCGGCAACGCAGGCCACTGCACTCGAGCAGTACGCCGTCACCGCAGCACAACACTTCACGCGCTAAACTGCAAGCCTATTGCGCTGGTGAACTTCCATGCGAGCGGCGCCAATAGATCGGCAACGCAGGCCACTGCACTCGAACAGTACGCCGTCACCGCAGCACAACACTTCACGCGCTAAACTGCAAGCCTATTGCGCTGGTGAACTTCCATGCGAGCGGCGCCAATGAGATCGGCAACGTAGGCCACTGCACTCGAGCAGTACGCCGTCACCGCAGCACAACACTTCACGCGCTAAACTGCAAGCCTATTGCGCTGGTGAACTTCCATGCGAGCGGCGCCAATAGATCGGCAACGTAGGCCACTGTACTCGAGCAGTACGCCGTCACCGCAGCACAACACTTCACGCGCTAAACTGCAAGCCTATTGCGCTGGTGAACTTCCATGCGAGCGGCGCCAATAGATCGGCAACGTAGGCCACTGCACTCGAGCAGTACGCCGTCACCGCAGCACAACACTTCACGCGCTAAACTGCAAGCCTATTGCGCTGGTGAACTTCCATGCGAGCGGCGCCAATAGATCGGCAACGCAGGCCACTGTACTCGAGCAGTACGCCGTCACCGCAGCACAACACTTCACGCGCTAAACTGCAAGCCTATTGCGCTGGTGAACTTCCATGCGAGCGGCGCCAATAGATCGGCAACGCAGGCCACTGCACTCGAGCAGTACGCCGTCACCGCAGCACAACACTTCACGCGCTAAACTGCAAGCCTATTGCGCTGGTGAACTTCCATGCGAGCGGCGCCAATAGATCGGCAACGCAGGCCACTGCACTCGAGCAGTACGCCGTCACCGCAGCACAACACTTCACGCGCTAAACTGCAAGCCTATTGCGCTGGTGAACTTCCATGCGAGCGGCGCCAATAGATCGGCAACGCAGGCCACTGCACTCGAGCAGTACGCCGTCACCGCAGCACAACACTTCACGCGCTAAACTGCAAGCCTATTGCGCTGGTGAACTTCCATGCGAGCGGCGCCAATAGATCGGCAACGTAGGCCACTGCACTCGAGCAGTACGCCGTCACCGCAGCACAACACTTCACGCGCTAAACTGCAAGCCTATTGCGCTGGTGAACTTCCATGCGAGCGGCGCCAATAGATCGGCAACGTAGGCCACTGCACTCGAGCAGTACGCCGTCACCGCAACACAACACTTCAAGCGCTAAACTGCAAGCCTATTGCGCTGGTGAACTTCCATGCGAGCGGCGCCAATGAATCGGCAACGTAGGCCACTGCACTCGAGCAGTACGCCGTCACCGCAACACAACACTTCAAGCGCTAAACTGCAAGCCTATTGCGCTGGTGAACTTCCATGCGAGCGGCGCCAATGAATCGGCAACGTAGGCCACTGCACTCGAGCAGTACGCCGTCACCGCAACACAACACTTCAAGCGCTAAACTGCAAGCCTATTGCGCTGGTGAACTTCCATGCGAGCGGCGCCAATGAATCGGCAACGTAGGCCACTGCACTCGAGCAGTACGCCGTCACCGCAACACAACACTTCAAGCGCTAAACTGC
This sequence comes from Amblyomma americanum, assembly GCA_030143305.2. Classification (NCBI taxonomy): domain Eukaryota; kingdom Metazoa; phylum Arthropoda; class Arachnida; order Ixodida; family Ixodidae; genus Amblyomma; species Amblyomma americanum. Next base: position 20,777 of record JARKHS020004154.1, read on the forward strand.
AAGCCTATTGCGCTGGTGAACTTCCATGCGAGCGGCGCCAATGAATCGGCAACGTAGGCCACTGCACTCGAGCAGTACGCCGTCACCGCAACACAACACTTCAAGCGCTAAACTGCAAGCCTATTGCGCTGGTGAACTTCCATGCGAGCGGCGCCAATGAATCGGCAACGTAGGCCACTGCACTCGAACAGTACGCCGTCACCGCAACACAACACTTCACGCGCTAAACTGCAAGCCTATTGCGCTGGTGAACTTCCATGCGAGCGGCGCCAATGAATCGGCAACGTAGGCCACTGCACTCGAACAGTACGCCGTCACCGCAACACAACACTTCAAGCGCTAAACTGCAAGCCTATTGCGCTGGTGAACTTCCATGCGAGCGGCGCCAATGAATCGGCAACGTAGGCCACTGCACTCGAGCAGTACGCCGTCACCGCAACACAACACTTCAAGCGCTAAACTGCAAGCCTATTGCGCTGGTGAACTTCCATGCGAGCGGCGCCAATGAATCGGCAACGTAGGCCACTGCACTCGAGCAGTACGCCGTCACCGCAACACAACACTTCAAGCGCTAAACTGCAAGCCTATTGCGCTGGTGAACTTCCATGCGAGCGGCGCCAATGAATCGGCAACGTAGGCCACTGCACTCGAGCAGTACGCCGTCACCGCAACACAACACTTCAAGCGCTAAACTGCAAGCCTATTGCGCTGGTGAACTTCCATGAGAGCGGCGCCAATAGATCGGCAACGCACGCCACTGCCTCGAGCAGTACGCCGTCACCGCAGCACAACACTTCACGCGCTAAACTGCAAGCCTATTGCGCTGGTGAACTTCCATGCGAGCGGCGCCAATAGATCGGCAACGCACGCCACTGCCTCGAGCAGTACGCCGTCACCGCAGCACAACACTTCACGCGCTAAACTGCAAGCCTATTGCGCTGGTGAACTTCCATGCGAGCGGCGCCAATAGATCGGCAACGCAGGCCACTGCACTCGAACAGTATGCCGTCACCGCAGCACAACACTTCACGCGCTAAACTGCAAGCCTATTGCGCTGGTGAACTTCCATGCGAGCGGCGCCAATAGATCGGCAACGCACGCCACTGCACTCGAGCAGTACGCCGTCACCGCAGCACAACACTTCACGCGCTAAACTGCAAGCCTACTGCGCTGGTGAACTTCCATGCGAGCGGCGCCAATAGATCGGCAACGCAGGCCACTGCACTCGAGCAGTACGCCGTCACCGCAACACAACACTTCAAGCGCTAAACTGCAAGCCTATTGCGCTGGTGAACTTCCATGCGAGCGGCGCCAATGAATCGGCAACGTAGGCCACTGCACTCGAGCAGTACGCCGTCACCGCAGCACAACACTTCACGCGCTAAACTGCAAGCCTATTGCGCTGGTGAACTTCCATGCGAGCGGCGCCAATAGATCGGCAACGCAGGCCACTGTACTCGAGCAGTACGCCGTCACCGCAACACAACACTTCAAGCGCTAAACTGCAAGCCTATTGCGCTGGTGAACTTCCATGCGAGCGGCGCCAATGAATCGGCAACGTAGGCCACTGCACTCGAGCAGTACGCCGTCACCGCAGCACAACACTTCACGCGCTAAACTGCAAGCCTATTGCGCTGGTGAACTTCCATGCGAGCGGCGCCAATAGATCGGCAACGCACGCCACTGCACTCGAGCAGTACGCCGTCACCGCAGCACAACACTTCACGCGCTAAACTGCAAGCCTATTGCGCTGGTGAACTTCCATGCGAGCGGCGCCAATAGATCGGCAACGCAGGCCACTGCACTCGAACAGTACGCCGTCACCGCAGCACAACACTTCACGCGCTAAACTGCAAGCCTATTGCGCTGGTGAACTTCCATGCGAGCGGCGCCAATGAATCGGCAACGTAGGCCACTGCACTCGAGCAGTACGCCGTCACCGCAGCACAACACTTCACGCGCTAAACTGCAAGCCTATTGCGCTGGTGAACTTCCATGCGAGCGGCGCCAATAGATCGGCAACGCAGGCCACTGCACTCGAACAGTACGCCGTCACCGCAACACAACACTTCAAGCGCTGAACTGCAAGCCTATTGCGCTGGTGAACTTCCATGCGAGCGGCGCCAATGAATCGGCAACGTAGGCCACTGCACTCGAGCAGTACGCCGTCACCGCAACACAACACTTCAAGCGCTAAACTGCAAGCCTATTGCGCTGGTGAACTTCCATGCGAGCGGCGCCAATGAATCGGCAACGTAGGCCACTGCACTCGAGCAGTACGCCGTCACCGCAACACAACACTTCAAGCGCTAAACTGCAAGCCTATTGCGCTGGTGAACTTCCATGCGAGCGGCGCCAATGAATCGGCAACGTAGGCCACTGCACTCGAGCAGTACGCCGTCACCGCAACACAACACTTCAAGCGCTAAACTGCAAGCCTATTGCGCTGGTGAACTTCCATGCGAGCGGCGCCAATGAATCGGCAACGTAGGCCACTGCACTCGAGCAGTACGCCGTCACCGCAACACAACACTTCAAGCGCTAAACTGCAAGCCTATTGCGCTGGTGAACTTCCATGCGAGCGGCGCCAATGAATCGGCAACGTAGGCCACTGCACTCGAACAGTACGCCGTCACCGCAACACAACACTTCAAGCGCTAAACTGCAAGCCTATTGCGCTGGTGAACTTCCATGCGAGCGGCGCCAATGAATCGGCAACGTAGGCCACTGCACTCGAACAGTACGCCGTCACCGCAACACAACACTTCAAGCGCTAAACTGCAAGCCTATTGCGCTGGTGAACTTCCATGCGAGCGGCGCCAATGAATCGGCAACGTAGGCCACTGCACTCGAGCAGTACGCCGTCACCGCAACACAACACTTCAAGCGCTAAACTGCAAGCCTATTGCGCTGGTGAACTTCCATGCGAGCGGCGCCAATGAATCGGCAACGTAGGCCACTGCACTCGAGCAGTACGCCGTCACCGCAACACAACACTTCAAGCGCTAAACTGCAAGCCTATTGCGCTGGTGAACTTCCATGCGAGCGGCGCCAATGAATCGGCAACGTAGGCCACTGCACTCGAGCAGTACGCCGTCACCGCAACACAACACTTCAAGCGCTAAACTGCAAGCCTATTGCGCTGGTGAACTTCCATGAGAGCGGCGCCAATAGATCGGCAACGCACGCCACTGCCTCGAGCGGTACGCCGTCACCGCAGCACAACACTTCACGCGCTAAACTGCAAGCCTATTGCGCTGGTGAACTTCCATGCGAGCGGCGCCAATAGATCGGCAACGCACGCCACTGCCTCGAGCAGTACGCCGTCACCGCAGCACAACACTTCACGCGCTAAACTGCAAGCCTATTGCGCTGGTGAACTTCCATGCGAGCGGCGCCAATAGATCGGCAACGCAGGCCACTGCACTCGAACAGTATGCCGTCACCGCAGCACAACACTTCACGCGCTAAACTGCAAGCCTATTGCGCTGGTGAACTTCCATGCGAGCGGCGCCAATAGATCGGCAACGCACGCCACTGCCTCGAGCAGTACGCCGTTACCGCAGCACAACACTTCACGCGCTAAACTGCAAGCCTACTGCGCTGGTGAACTTCCATGCGAGCGGCGCCAATAGATCGGCAACGCAGGCCACTGCACTCGAACAGTACGCCGTCACCGCAGCACAACACTTCACGCGCTAAACTGCAAGCCTATTGCGCTGGTGAACTTCCATGAGAGCGGCGCCAATAGATCGGCAACGCAGGCCACTGTACTCGAGCAGTACGCCGTTACCGCAGCACAACACTTCACGCGCTAAACTGCAAGCCTATTGCGCTGGTGAACTTCCATGAGAGCGGCGCCAATAGATCGGCAACGCAGGCCACTGTACTCGAGCAGTACGCCGTTACCGCAGCACAACACTTCACGCGCTAAACTGCAAGCCTATTGCGCTGGTGAACTTCCATGAGAGCGGCGCCAATAGATCGGCAACGCAGGCCACTGCACTCGAACAGTACGCCGTCACCACAGCACAACACTTCACGCGCTAAACTGCAAGCCTATTGCGCTGGTGAACTTCCATGAGAGCGGCGCCAATAGATCGGCAACGCAGGCCACTGTACTCGAGCAGTACGCCGTTACCGCAGCACAACACTTCACGCGCTAAACTGCAAGCCTATTGCGCTGGTGAACTTCCATGAGAGCGGCGCCAATAGATCGGCAACACACGCCACTGTACTCGAGCAGTACGCCGTTACCGCAGCACAACACTTCACGCGCTAAACTGCAAGCCTATTGCGCTGGTGAACTTCCATGAGAGCGGCGCCAATAGATCGGCAACGCACGCCACTGTACTCGAGCAGTACGCCGTTACCGCAGCACAACACTTCACGCGCTAAACTGCAAGCCTATTGCGCTGGTGAACTTCCATGAGAGCGGCGCCAATAGATCGGCAACGCAGGCCACTGTACTCGAGCAGTACGCCGTTACCGCAGCACAACACTTCACGCGCTAAACTGCAAGCCTATTGCGCTGGTGAACTTCCATGAGAGCGGCGCCAATAGATCGGCAACGCACGCCACTGTACTCGAGCAGTACGCCGTTACCGCAGCACAACACTTCACGCGCTAAACTGCAAGCCTATTGCGCTGGTGAACTTCCATGAGAGCGGCGCCAATAGATCGGCAACGCAGGCCACTGTACTCGAGCAGTACGCCGTTACCGCAGCACAACACTTCACGCGCTAAACTGCAAGCCTACTGCGCTGGTGAACTTCCATGCGAGCGGCGCCAATAGATCGGCAACGCAGGCCACTGCACTCGAACAGTACGCCGTCACCACAGCACAACACTTCACGCGCTAAACTGCAAGCCTATTGCGCTGGTGAACTTCCATGAGAGCGGCGCCAATAGATCGGCAACGCAGGCCACTGTACTCGAGCAGTACGCCGTTACCACAGCACAACACTTCACGCGCTAAACTGCAAGCCTATTGCGCTGGTGAACTTCCATGAGAGCGGCGCCAATAGATCGGCAACACACGCCACTGTACTCGAGCAGTACGCCGTTACCGCAGCACAACACTTCACGCGCTAAACTGCAAGCCTATTGCGCTGGTGAACTTCCATGAGAGCGGCGCCAATAGATCGGCAACGCACGCCACTGCCTCGAGCAGTACGCCGTTACCGCAGCACAACACTTCACGCGCTAAACTGCAAGCCTATTGCGCTGGTGAACTTCCATGCGAGCGGCGCCAATAGATCGGCAACGCAGGCCACTGCACTCGAACAGTACGCCGTTACCGCAGCACAACACTTCACGCGCTAAACTGCAAGCCTATTGCGCTGGTGAACTTCCATGAGAGCGGCGCCAATAGATCGGCAACGCAGGCCACTGCACTCGAACAGTACGCCGTTACCGCAGCACAACACTTCACGCGCTAAACTGCAAGCCTATTGCGCTGGTGAACTTCCATGCGAGCGGCGCCAATAGATCGGCAACGCACGCCACTGCCTCGAGCAGTACGCCGTTACCGCAGCACAACACTTCACGCGCTAAACTGCAAGCCTACTGCGCTGGTGAACTTCCATGCGAGCGGCGCCAATACATCGGCAACGCAGGCCACTGTACTCGAGCAGTACGCCGTCACCGCAACACAACACTTCAAGCGCTAAACTGCAAGCCTATTGCGCTGGTGAACTTCCATGCGAGCGGCGCCAATGAATCGGCAACGTAGGCCACTGCACTCGAGCAGTACGCCGTCACCGCAACACAACACTTCAAGCGCTAAACTGCAAGCCTATTGCGCTGGTGAACTTCCATGCGAGCGGCGCCAATAGATCGGCAACGCAGGCCACTGTACTCGAGCAGTACGCCGTCACCGCAACACAACACTTCAAGCGCTAAACTGCAAGCCTATTGCGCTGGTGAACTTCCATGCGAACGGCGCCAATGAATCGGCAACGTAGGCCACTGCACTCGAGCAGTACGCCGTCACCGCAGCACAACACTTCACGCGCTAAACTGCAAGCCTATTGCGCTGGTGAACTTCCATGCGAGCGGCGCCAATAGATCGGCAACGCACGCCACTGCCTCGAGCAGTACGCCGTCACCGCAGCACAACACTTCACGCGCTAAACTGCAAGCCTATTGCGCTGGTGAACTTCCATGCGAGCGGCGCCAATAGATCGGCAACGCAGGCCACTGCACTCGAACAGTACGCCGTCACCGCAGCACAACACTTCACGCGCTAAACTGCAAGCCTATTGCGCTGGTGAACTTCCATGCGAGCGGCGCCAATGAATCGGCAACGTAGGCCACTGCACTCGAGCAGTACGCCGTCACCGCAGCACAACACTTCACGCGCTAAACTGCAAGCCTATTGCGCTGGTGAACTTCCATGCGAGCGGCGCCGATAGATCGGCAACGCAGGCCACTGCACTCGAACAGTACGCCGTCACCGCAACACAACACTTCAAGCGCTAAACTGCAAGCCTATTGCGCTGGTGAACTTCCATGCGAGCGGCGCCAATGAATCGGCAACGTAGGCCACTGCACTCGAGCAGTACGCCGTCACCGCAACACAACACTTCAAGCGCTAAACTGCAAGCCTATTGCGCTGGTGAACTTCCATGCGAGCGGCGCCAATGAATCGGCAACGTAGGCCACTGCACTCGAGCAGTACGCCGTCACCGCAACACAACACTTCAAGCGCTAAACTGCAAGCCTATTGCGCTGGTGAACTTCCATGCGAGCGGCGCCAATGAATCGGCAACGTAGGCCACTGCACTCGAGCAGTACGCCGTCACCGCAACACAACACTTCAAGCGCTAAACTGCAAGCCTATTGCGCTGGTGAACTTCCATGCGAGCGGCGCCAATGAATCGGCAACGTAGGCCACTGCACTCGAGCAGTACGCCGTCACCGCAACACAACACTTCAAGCGCTAAACTGCAAGCCTATTGCGCTGGTGAACTTCCATGCGAGCGGCGCCAATGAATCGGCAACGTAGGCCACTGCACTCGAACAGTACGCCGTCACCGCAACACAACACTTCAAGCGCTAAACTGCAAGCCTATTGCGCTGGTGAACTTCCATGCGAGCGGCGCCAATGAATCGGCAACGTAGGCCACTGCACTCGAGCAGTACGCCGTCACCGCAACACAACACTTCAAGCGCTAAACTGCAAGCCTATTGCGCTGGTGAACTTCCATGCGAGCGGCGCCAATGAATCGGCAACGTAGGCCACTGCACTCGAGCAGTACGCCGTCACCGCAACACAACACTTCAAGCGCTAAACTGCAAGCCTATTGCGCTGGTGAACTTCCATGCGAGCGGCGCCAATGAATCGGCAACGTAGGCCACTGCACTCGAGCAGTACGCCGTCACCGCAACACAACACTTCAAGCGCTAAACTGCAAGCCTATTGCGCTGGTGAACTTCCATGAGAGCGGCGCCAATAGATCGGCAACGCACGCCACTGCCTCGAGCGGTACGCCGTCACCGCAGCACAACACTTCACGCGCTAAACTGCAAGCCTATTGCGCTGGTGAACTTCCATGCGAGCGGCGCCAATAGATCGGCAACGCACGCCACTGCCTCGAGCAGTACGCCGTCACCGCAGCACAACACTTCACGCGCTAAACTGCAAGCCTACTGCGCTGGTGAACTTCCATGCGAGCGGCGCCAATAGATCGGCAACGCAGGCCACTGCACTCGAACAGTATGCCGTCACCGCAGCACAACACTTCACGCGCTAAACTGCAAGCCTATTGCGCTGGTGAACTTCCATGCGAGCGGCGCCAATAGATCGGCAACGCACGCCACTGCCTCGAGCAGTACGCCGTTACCGCAGCACAACACTTCACGCGCTAAACTGCAAGCCTACTGCGCTGGTGAACTTCCATGCGAGCGGCGCCAATAGATCGGCAACGCAGGCCACTGCACTCGAACAGTACGCCGTCCCACAGCACAACACTTCACGCGCTAAACTGCAAGCCTATTGCGCTGGTGAACTTCCATGAGAGCGGCGCCAATAGATCGGCAACGCAGGCCACTGTACTCGAGCAGTACGCCGTTACCGCAGCACAACACTTCACGCGCTAAACTGCAAGCCTATTGCGCTGGTGAACTTCCATGAGAGCGGCGCCAATAGATCGGCAACGCAGGCCACTGTACTCGAGCAGTACGCCGTTACCGCAGCACAACACTTCACGCGCTAAACTGCAAGCCTATTGCGCTGGTGAACTTCCATGAGAGCGGCGCCAATAGATCGGCAACGCAGGCCACTGCACTCGAACAGTACGCCGTCACCACAGCACAACACTTCACGCGCTAAACTGCAAGCCTATTGCGCTGGTGAACTTCCATGAGAGCGGCGCCAATAGATCGGCAACGCAGGCCACTGTACTCGAGCAGTACGCCGTTACCGCAGCACAACACTTCACGCGCTAAACTGCAAGCCTATTGCGCTGGTGAACTTCCATGAGAGCGGCGCCAATAGATCGGCAACACACGCCACTGTACTCGAGCAGTACGCCGTTACCGCAGCACAACACTTCACGCGCTAAACTGCAAGCCTATTGCGCTGGTGAACTTCCATGAGAGCGGCGCCAATAGATCGGCAACGCACGCCACTGTACTCGAGCAGTACGCCGTTACCGCAGCACAACACTTCACGCGCTAAACTGCAAGCCTATTGCGCTGGTGAACTTCCATGAGAGCGGCGCCAATAGATCGGCAACGCAGGCCACTGTACTCGAGCAGTACGCCGTTACCGCAGCACAACACTTCACGCGCTAAACTGCAAGCCTATTGCGCTGGTGAACTTCCATGAGAGCGGCGCCAATAGATCGGCAACGCACGCCACTGTACTCGAGCAGTACGCCGTTACCGCAGCACAACACTTCACGCGCTAAACTGCAAGCCTATTGCGCTGGTGAACTTCCATGAGAGCGGCGCCAATAGATCGGCAACGCAGGCCACTGTACTCGAGCAGTACGCCGTTACCGCAGCACAACACTTCACGCGCTAAACTGCAAGCCTACTGCGCTGGTGAACTTCCATGCGAGCGGCGCCAATAGATCGGCAACGCAGGCCACTGCACTCGAACAGTACGCCGTCACCACAGCACAACACTTCACGCGCTAAACTGCAAGCCTATTGCGCTGGTGAACTTCCATGAGAGCGGCGCCAATAGATCGGCAACGCAGGCCACTGTACTCGAGCAGTACGCCGTTACCACAGCACAACACTTCACGCGCTAAACTGCAAGCCTATTGCGCTGGTGAACTTCCATGAGAGCGGCGCCAATAGATCGGCAACACACGCCACTGTACTCGAGCAGTACGCCGTTACCGCAGCACAACACTTCACGCGCTAAACTGCAAGCCTATTGCGCTGGTGAACTTCCATGAGAGCGGCGCCAATAGATCGGCAACGCACGCCACTGCCTCGAGCAGTACGCCGTTACCGCAGCACAACACTTCACGTGCTAAACTGCAAGCCTATTGCGCTGGTGAACTTCCATGCGAGCGGCGCCAATAGATCGGCAACGCAGGCCACTGCACTCGAACAGTACGCCGTTACCGCAGCACAACACTTCACGCGCTAAACTGCAAGCCTATTGCGCTGGTGAACTTCCATGAGAGCGGCGCCAATAGATCGGCAACGCACGCCACTGCACTCGAGCAGTACGCCGTCACCGCAGCACAACACTTCACGCGCTAAACTGCAAGCCTATTGCGCTGGTGAACTTCCATGAGAGCGGCGCCAATAGATCGGCAACGCACGCCACTGCACTCGAGCAGTACGCCGTCACCGCAGCACAACACTTCACGCGCTAAACTGCAAGCCTATTGCGCTGGTGAACTTCCATGAGAGCGGCGCCAATAGATCGGCAACGCACGCCACTGTACTCGAGCAGTACGCCGTCACCGCAGCACAACACTTCACGCGCTAAACTGCAAGCCTATTGCGCTGGTGAACTTCCATGAGAGCGGCGCCAATAGATCGGCAACGCAGGCCACTGCACTAGAACAGTATGCCGTCACCACAGCACACACTTCACGCGCTAAACTGCAAGCCTATTGCACTGGTGAACTTCCATGCGAGCGGCGCCAATAGATCGGCAACGCACGCCACTGCCTCGAGCAGTTCGCCGTTACCGCAGCACAACACTTCACGCGCTACACTGCAAGCCTATTGCGCTGGTGAACTTCCATGCGAGCGGCGCCAATAGATCGGCAACGCACGCCACTGCCTCGAGCAGTACGCCGTCACCGCAGCACAACACTTCACGTGCTAAACTGCAAGCCTATTGCGCTGGTGAACTTCAATGCGAGCGGCGCCAATAGATCGGCAACGCAGGCCACTGCCTCGAGCAGTACGCCGTCACCGCAGCACAACACTTCACGTGCTAAACTGCAAGCCTATTGCGCTGGTGAACTTCAATGAGAGCGGCGCCAATAGATCGGCAACGCAGGCCACTGCACTCGAACAGTACGCCGTCACCGCAGCACAACACTTCACGCGCTAAACTGCAAGCCTATTGCGCTGGTGAACTTCCATGAGAGCGGCGCCAATAGATCGGCAACGCACGCCACTGTACTCGAGCAGTACGCCGTCACCGCAGCACAACACTTCACGCGCTAAACTGCAAGCCTATTGCGCTGGTGAACTTCAATGAGAGCGGCGCCAATAGATCGGCAACGCACGCCACTGCACTCGAGCAGTACGCCGTCACCGCAGCACAACACTTCACGCGCTAAACTGCAAGCCTATTGCGCTGGTGAACTTCCATGCGAGCGGCGCCAATAGATCGGCAACGCACGCCACTGTACTCGAGCAGTACGCCGTCACCGCAGCACAACACTTCACGCGCTAAACTGCAAGCCTATTGCGCTGGTGAACTTCCATGAGAGCGGCGCCAATAGATCGGCAACGCACGCCACTGTACTCGAGCAGTACGCCGTCACCGCAGCACAACACTTCACGCGCTAAACTGCAAGCCTATTGCGCTGGTGAACTTCAATGAGAGCGGCGCCAATAGATCGGCAACGCACGCCACTGCACTCGAGCAGTACGCCGTCACCGCAGCACAACACTTCACGCGCTAAACTGCAAGCCTATTGCGCTGGTGAACTTCCATGAGAGCGGCGCCAATAGATCGGCAACGCACGCCACTGCACTCGAGCAGTACGCCGTCACCGCAGCACAACACTTCACGCGCTAAACTGCAAGCCTATTGCGCTGGTGAACTTCCATGAGAGCGGCGCCAATAGATCGGCAACGCACGCCACTGCACTCGAGCAGTACGCCGTCACCGCAGCACAACACTTCACGCGCTAAACTGCAAGCCTATTGCGCTGGTGAACTTCAATGAGAGCGGCGCCAATAGATCGGCAACGCACGCCACTGTACTCGAGCAGTACGCCGTCACCGCAGCACAACACTTCACGCGCTAAACTGCAAGCCTATTGCGCTGGTGAACTTCAATGAGAGCGGCGCCAATAGATCGGCAACGCACGCCACTGTACTCGAGCAGTACGCCGTCACCGCAGCACAACACTTCACGCGCTAAACTGCAAGCCTATTGCGCTGGTGAACTTCAATGAGAGCGGCGCCAATAGATCGGCAACGCACGCCACTGCACTCGAGCAGTACGCCGTCACCGCAGCACAACACTTCACGCGCTAAACTGCAAGCCTATTGCGCTGGTGAACTTCAATGAGAGCGGCGCCAATAGATCGGCAACGCACGCCACTGTACTCGAGCAGTACGCCGTCACCGCAGCACAACACTTCACGCGCTAAACTGCAAGCCTATTGCGCTGGTGAACTTCAATGAGAGCGGCGCCAATAGATCGGCAACGCACGCCACTGTACTCGAGCAGTACGCCGTCACCGCAGCACAACACTTCACGCGCTAAACTGCAAGCCTATTGCGCTGGTGAACTTCAATGAGAGCGGCGCCAATAGATCGGCAACGCACGCCACTGTACTCGAGCAGTACGCCGTCACCGCAGCACAACACTTCACGCGCTAAACTGCAAGCCTATTGCGCTGGTGAACTTCAATGAGAGCGGCGCCAATAGATCGGCAACGCACGCCACTGTACTCGAGCAGTACGCCGTCACCGCAGCACAACACTTCACGCGCTAAACTGCAAGCCTATTGCGCTGGTGAACTTCAATGAGAGCGGCGCCAATAGATCGGCAACGCACGCCACTGTACTCGAGCAGTACGCCGTCACCGCAGCACAACACTTCACGCGCTAAACTGCAAGCCTATTGCGCTGGTGAACTTCAATGAGAGCGGCGCCAATAGATCGGCAACGCACGCCACTGTACTCGAGCAGTACGCCGTCACCGCAGCACAACACTTCACGCGCTAAACTGCAAGCCTATTGCGCTGGTGAACTTCAATGAGAGCGGCGCCAATAGATCGGCAACGCACGCCACTGCACTCGAGCAGTACGCCGTCACCGCAGCACAACACTTCACGCGCTAAACTGCAAGCCTATTGCGCTGGTGAACTTCAATGAGAGCGGCGCCAATAGATCGGCAACGCACGCCACTGTACTCGAGCAGTACGCCGTCACCGCAGCACAACACTTCACGCGCTAAACTGCAAGCCTATTGCGCTGGTGAACTTCAATGAGAGCGGCGCCAATAGATCGGCAACGCACGCCACTGTACTCGAGCAGTACGCCGTCACCGCAGCACAACACTTCACGCGCTAAACTGCAAGCCTATTGCGCTGGTGAACTTCAATGAGAGCGGCGCCAATAGATCGGCAACGCACGCCACTGTACTCGAGCAGTACGCCGTCACCGCAGCACAACACTTCACGCGCTAAACTGCAAGCCTATTGCGCTGGTGAACTTCAATGAGAGCGGCGCCAATAGATCGGCAACGCACGCCACTGTACTCGAGCAGTACGCCGTCACCGCAGCACAACACTTCACGCGCTAAACTGCAAGCCTATTGCGCTGGTGAACTTCAATGAGAGCGGCGCCAATAGATCGGCAACGCACGCCACTGTACTCGAGCAGTACGCCGTCACCGCAGCACAACACTTCACGCGCTAAACTGCAAGCCTATTGCGCTGGTGAACTTCAATGAGAGCGGCGCCAATAGATCGGCAACGCACGCCACTGTACTCGAGCAGTACGCCGTCACCGCAGCACAACACTTCACGCGCTAAACTGCAAGCCTATTGCGCTGGTGAACTTCAATGAGAGCGGCGCCAATAGATCGGCAACGCACGCCACTGTACTCGAGCAGTACGCCGTCACCGCAGCACAACACTTCACGCGCTAAACTGCAAGCCTATTGCGCTGGTGAACTTCAATGAGAGCGGCGCCAATAGATCGGCAACGCACGCCACTGTACTCGAGCAGTACGCCGTCACCGCAGCACAACACTTCACGCGCTAAACTGCAAGCCTATTGCGCTGGTGAACTTCAATGAGAGCGGCGCCAATAGATCGGCAACGCACGCCACTGTACTCGAGCAGTACGCCGTCACCGCAGCACAACACTTCACGCGCTAAACTGCAAGCCTATTGCGCTGGTGAACTTCAATGAGAGCGGCGCCAATAGATCGGCAACGCACGCCACTGTACTCGAGCAGTACGCCGTCACCGCAGCACAACACTTCACGCGCTAAACTGCAAGCCTATTGCGCTGGTGAACTTCAATGAGAGCGGCGCCAATAGATCGGCAACGCACGCCACTGTACTCGAGCAGTACGCCGTCACCGCAGCACAACACTTCACGCGCTAAACTGCAAGCCTATTGCGCTGGTGAACTTCAATGAGAGCGGCGCCAATAGATCGGCAACGCACGCCACTGTACTCGAGCAGTACGCCGTCACCGCAGCACAACACTTCACGCGCTAAACTGCAAGCCTATTGCGCTGGTGAACTTCAATGAGAGCGGCGCCAATAGATCGGCAACGCACGCCACTGTACTCGAGCAGTACGCCGTCACCGCAGCACAACACTTCACGCGCTAAACTGCAAGCCTATTGCGCTGGTGAACTTCAATGAGAGCGGCGCCAATAGATCGGCAACGCACGCCACTGTACTCGAGCAGTACGCCGTCACCGCAGCACAACACTTCACGCGCTAAACTGCAAGCCTATTGCGCTGGTGAACTTCAATGAGAGCGGCGCCAATAGATCGGCAACGCACGCCACTGTACTCGAGCAGTACGCCGTCACCGCAGCACAACACTTCACGCGCTAAACTGCAAGCCTATTGCGCTGGTGAACTTCAATGAGAGCGGCGCCAATAGATCGGCAACGCACGCCACTGTACTCGAGCAGTACGCCGTCACCGCAGCACAACACTTCACGCGCTAAACTGCAAGCCTATTGCGCTGGTGAACTTCAATGAGAGCGGCGCCAATAGATCGGCAACGCACGCCACTGTACTCGAGCAGTACGCCGTCACCGCAGCACAACACTTCACGCGCTAAACTGCAAGCCTATTGCGCTGGTGAACTTCAATGAGAGCGGCGCCAATAGATCGGCAACGCACGCCACTGTACTCGAGCAGTACGCCGTCACCGCAGCACAACACTTCACGCGCTAAACTGCAAGCCTATTGCGCTGGTGAACTTCAATGAGAGCGGCGCCAATAGATCGGCAACGCACGCCACTGTACTCGAGCAGTACGCCGTCACCGCAGCACAACACTTCACGCGCTAAACTGCAAGCCTATTGCGCTGGTGAACTTCAATGAGAGCGGCGCCAATAGATCGGCAACGCACGCCACTGTACTCGAGCAGTACGCCGTCACCGCAGCACAACACTTCACGCGCTAAACTGCAAGCCTATTGCGCTGGTGAACTTCAATGAGAGCGGCGCCAATAGATCGGCAACGCACGCCACTGTACTCGAGCAGTACGCCGTCACCGCAGCACAACACTTCACGCGCTAAACTGCAAGCCTATTGCGCTGGTGAACTTCAATGAGAGCGGCGCCAATAGATCGGCAACGCACGCCACTGTACTCGAGCAGTACGCCGTCACCGCAGCACAACACTTCACGCGCTAAACTGCAAGCCTATTGCGCTGGTGAACTTCAATGAGAGCGGCGCCAATAGATCGGCAACGCACGCCACTGTACTCGAGCAGTACGCCGTCACCGCAGCACAACACTTCACGCGCTAAACTGCAAGCCTATTGCGCTGGTGAACTTCAATGAGAGCGGCGCCAATAGATCGGCAACGCACGCCACTGTACTCGAGCAGTACGCCGTCACCGCAGCACAACACTTCACGCGCTAAACTGCAAGCCTATTGCGCTGGTGAACTTCAATGAGAGCGGCGCCAATAGATCGGCAACGCACGCCACTGTACTCGAGCAGTACGCCGTCACCGCAGCACAACACTTCACGCGCTAAACTGCAAGCCTATTGCGCTGGTGAACT
Source organism: Amblyomma americanum (assembly GCA_030143305.2). Taxonomy (NCBI): domain Eukaryota; kingdom Metazoa; phylum Arthropoda; class Arachnida; order Ixodida; family Ixodidae; genus Amblyomma; species Amblyomma americanum. The sequence goes on from JARKHS020004154.1 coordinate 36,210, forward strand.
TCAATGAGAGCGGCGCCAATAGATCGGCAACGCACGCCACTGTACTCGAGCAGTACGCCGTCACCGCAGCACAACACTTCACGCGCTAAACTGCAAGCCTATTGCGCTGGTGAACTTCAATGAGAGCGGCGCCAATAGATCGGCAACGCACGCCACTGTACTCGAGCAGTACGCCGTCACCGCAGCACAACACTTCACGCGCTAAACTGCAAGCCTATTGCGCTGGTGAACTTCAATGAGAGCGGCGCCAATAGATCGGCAACGCACGCCACTGTACTCGAGCAGTACGCCGTCACCGCAGCACAACACTTCACGCGCTAAACTGCAAGCCTATTGCGCTGGTGAACTTCAATGAGAGCGGCGCCAATAGATCGGCAACGCACGCCACTGTACTCGAGCAGTACGCCGTCACCGCAGCACAACACTTCACGCGCTAAACTGCAAGCCTATTGCGCTGGTGAACTTCAATGAGAGCGGCGCCAATAGATCGGCAACGCACGCCACTGTACTCGAGCAGTACGCCGTCACCGCAGCACAACACTTCACGCGCTAAACTGCAAGCCTATTGCGCTGGTGAACTTCAATGAGAGCGGCGCCAATAGATCGGCAACGCACGCCACTGTACTCGAGCAGTACGCCGTCACCGCAGCACAACACTTCACGCGCTAAACTGCAAGCCTATTGCGCTGGTGAACTTCAATGAGAGCGGCGCCAATAGATCGGCAACGCACGCCACTGTACTCGAGCAGTACGCCGTCACCGCAGCACAACACTTCACGCGCTAAACTGCAAGCCTATTGCGCTGGTGAACTTCAATGAGAGCGGCGCCAATAGATCGGCAACGCACGCCACTGTACTCGAGCAGTACGCCGTCACCGCAGCACAACACTTCACGCGCTAAACTGCAAGCCTATTGCGCTGGTGAACTTCAATGAGAGCGGCGCCAATAGATCGGCAACGCACGCCACTGTACTCGAGCAGTACGCCGTCACCGCAGCACAACACTTCACGCGCTAAACTGCAAGCCTATTGCGCTGGTGAACTTCAATGAGAGCGGCGCCAATAGATCGGCAACGCACGCCACTGTACTCGAGCAGTACGCCGTCACCGCAGCACAACACTTCACGCGCTAAACTGCAAGCCTATTGCGCTGGTGAACTTCAATGAGAGCGGCGCCAATAGATCGGCAACGCACGCCACTGTACTCGAGCAGTACGCCGTCACCGCAGCACAACACTTCACGCGCTAAACTGCAAGCCTATTGCGCTGGTGAACTTCAATGAGAGCGGCGCCAATAGATCGGCAACGCACGCCACTGTACTCGAGCAGTACGCCGTCACCGCAGCACAACACTTCACGCGCTAAACTGCAAGCCTATTGCGCTGGTGAACTTCAATGAGAGCGGCGCCAATAGATCGGCAACGCACGCCACTGTACTCGAGCAGTACGCCGTCACCGCAGCACAACACTTCACGCGCTAAACTGCAAGCCTATTGCGCTGGTGAACTTCAATGAGAGCGGCGCCAATAGATCGGCAACGCACGCCACTGTACTCGAGCAGTACGCCGTCACCGCAGCACAACACTTCACGCGCTAAACTGCAAGCCTATTGCGCTGGTGAACTTCAATGAGAGCGGCGCCAATAGATCGGCAACGCACGCCACTGTACTCGAGCAGTACGCCGTCACCGCAGCACAACACTTCACGCGCTAAACTGCAAGCCTATTGCGCTGGTGAACTTCAATGAGAGCGGCGCCAATAGATCGGCAACGCACGCCACTGTACTCGAGCAGTACGCCGTCACCGCAGCACAACACTTCACGCGCTAAACTGCAAGCCTATTGCGCTGGTGAACTTCAATGAGAGCGGCGCCAATAGATCGGCAACGCACGCCACTGTACTCGAGCAGTACGCCGTCACCGCAGCACAACACTTCACGCGCTAAACTGCAAGCCTATTGCGCTGGTGAACTTCAATGAGAGCGGCGCCAATAGATCGGCAACGCACGCCACTGTACTCGAGCAGTACGCCGTCACCGCAGCACAACACTTCACGCGCTAAACTGCAAGCCTATTGCGCTGGTGAACTTCAATGAGAGCGGCGCCAATAGATCGGCAACGCACGCCACTGTACTCGAGCAGTACGCCGTCACCGCAGCACAACACTTCACGCGCTAAACTGCAAGCCTATTGCGCTGGTGAACTTCAATGAGAGCGGCGCCAATAGATCGGCAACGCACGCCACTGTACTCGAGCAGTACGCCGTCACCGCAGCACAACACTTCACGCGCTAAACTGCAAGCCTATTGCGCTGGTGAACTTCAATGAGAGCGGCGCCAATAGATCGGCAACGCACGCCACTGTACTCGAGCAGTACGCCGTCACCGCAGCACAACACTTCACGCGCTAAACTGCAAGCCTATTGCGCTGGTGAACTTCAATGAGAGCGGCGCCAATAGATCGGCAACGCACGCCACTGTACTCGAGCAGTACGCCGTCACCGCAGCACAACACTTCACGCGCTAAACTGCAAGCCTATTGCGCTGGTGAACTTCAATGAGAGCGGCGCCAATAGATCGGCAACGCACGCCACTGTACTCGAGCAGTACGCCGTCACCGCAGCACAACACTTCACGCGCTAAACTGCAAGCCTATTGCGCTGGTGAACTTCAATGAGAGCGGCGCCAATAGATCGGCAACGCACGCCACTGTACTCGAGCAGTACGCCGTCACCGCAGCACAACACTTCACGCGCTAAACTGCAAGCCTATTGCGCTGGTGAACTTCAATGAGAGCGGCGCCAATAGATCGGCAACGCACGCCACTGTACTCGAGCAGTACGCCGTCACCGCAGCACAACACTTCACGCGCTAAACTGCAAGCCTATTGCGCTGGTGAACTTCAATGAGAGCGGCGCCAATAGATCGGCAACGCACGCCACTGTACTCGAGCAGTACGCCGTCACCGCAGCACAACACTTCACGCGCTAAACTGCAAGCCTATTGCGCTGGTGAACTTCAATGAGAGCGGCGCCAATAGATCGGCAACGCACGCCACTGTACTCGAGCAGTACGCCGTCACCGCAGCACAACACTTCACGCGCTAAACTGCAAGCCTATTGCGCTGGTGAACTTCAATGAGAGCGGCGCCAATAGATCGGCAACGCACGCCACTGTACTCGAGCAGTACGCCGTCACCGCAGCACAACACTTCACGCGCTAAACTGCAAGCCTATTGCGCTGGTGAACTTCAATGAGAGCGGCGCCAATAGATCGGCAACGCACGCCACTGTACTCGAGCAGTACGCCGTCACCGCAGCACAACACTTCACGCGCTAAACTGCAAGCCTATTGCGCTGGTGAACTTCAATGAGAGCGGCGCCAATAGATCGGCAACGCACGCCACTGTACTCGAGCAGTACGCCGTCACCGCAGCACAACACTTCACGCGCTAAACTGCAAGCCTATTGCGCTGGTGAACTTCAATGAGAGCGGCGCCAATAGATCGGCAACGCACGCCACTGTACTCGAGCAGTACGCCGTCACCGCAGCACAACACTTCACGCGCTAAACTGCAAGCCTATTGCGCTGGTGAACTTCAATGAGAGCGGCGCCAATAGATCGGCAACGCACGCCACTGTACTCGAGCAGTACGCCGTCACCGCAGCACAACACTTCACGCGCTAAACTGCAAGCCTATTGCGCTGGTGAACTTCAATGAGAGCGGCGCCAATAGATCGGCAACGCACGCCACTGTACTCGAGCAGTACGCCGTCACCGCAGCACAACACTTCACGCGCTAAACTGCAAGCCTATTGCGCTGGTGAACTTCAATGAGAGCGGCGCCAATAGATCGGCAACGCACGCCACTGTACTCGAGCAGTACGCCGTCACCGCAGCACAACACTTCACGCGCTAAACTGCAAGCCTATTGCGCTGGTGAACTTCAATGAGAGCGGCGCCAATAGATCGGCAACGCACGCCACTGTACTCGAGCAGTACGCCGTCACCGCAGCACAACACTTCACGCGCTAAACTGCAAGCCTATTGCGCTGGTGAACTTCAATGAGAGCGGCGCCAATAGATCGGCAACGCACGCCACTGTACTCGAGCAGTACGCCGTCACCGCAGCACAACACTTCACGCGCTAAACTGCAAGCCTATTGCGCTGGTGAACTTCAATGAGAGCGGCGCCAATAGATCGGCAACGCACGCCACTGTACTCGAGCAGTACGCCGTCACCGCAGCACAACACTTCACGCGCTAAACTGCAAGCCTATTGCGCTGGTGAACTTCAATGAGAGCGGCGCCAATAGATCGGCAACGCACGCCACTGTACTCGAGCAGTACGCCGTCACCGCAGCACAACACTTCACGCGCTAAACTGCAAGCCTATTGCGCTGGTGAACTTCCATGAGAGCGGCGCCAATAGATCGGCAACGCACGCCACTGTACTCGAGCAGTACGCCGTCACCGCAGCACAACACTTCACGCGCTAAACTGCAAGCCTATTGCGCTGGTGAACTTCAATGAGAGCGGCGCCAATAGATCGGCAACGCACGCCACTGTACTCGAGCAGTACGCCGTCACCGCAGCACAACACTTCACGCGCTAAACTGCAAGCCTATTGCGCTGGTGAACTTCAATGAGAGCGGCGCCAATAGATCGGCAACGCACGCCACTGTACTCGAGCAGTACGCCGTCACCGCAGCACAACACTTCACGCGCTAAACTGCAAGCCTATTGCGCTGGTGAACTTCCATGAGAGCGGCGCCAATAGATCGGCAACGCACGCCACTGTACTCGAGCAGTACGCCGTCACCGCAGCACAACACTTCACGCGCTAAACTGCAAGCCTATTGCGCTGGTGAACTTCAATGAGAGCGGCGCCAATAGATCGGCAACGCACGCCACTGTACTCGAGCAGTACGCCGTCACCGCAGCACAACACTTCACGCGCTAAACTGCAAGCCTATTGCGCTGGTGAACTTCAATGAGAGCGGCGCCAATAGATCGGCAACGCACGCCACTGTACTCGAGCAGTACGCCGTCACCGCAGCACAACACTTCACGCGCTAAACTGCAAGCCTATTGCGCTGGTGAACTTCCATGAGAGCGGCGCCAATAGATCGGCAACGCACGCCACTGTACTCGAGCAGTACGCCGTCACCGCAGCACAACACTTCACGCGCTAAACTGCAAGCCTATTGCGCTGGTGAACTTCAATGAGAGCGGCGCCAATAGATCGGCAACGCACGCCACTGTACTCGAGCAGTACGCCGTCACCGCAGCACAACACTTCACGCGCTAAACTGCAAGCCTATTGCGCTGGTGAACTTCAATGAGAGCGGCGCCAATAGATCGGCAACGCACGCCACTGTACTCGAGCAGTACGCCGTCACCGCAGCACAACACTTCACGCGCTAAACTGCAAGCCTATTGCGCTGGTGAACTTCAATGAGAGCGGCGCCAATAGATCGGCAACGCACGCCACTGTACTCGAGCAGTACGCCGTCACCGCAGCACAACACTTCACGCGCTAAACTGCAAGCCTATTGCGCTGGTGAACTTCAATGAGAGCGGCGCCAATAGATCGGCAACGCACGCCACTGTACTCGAGCAGTACGCCGTCACCGCAGCACAACACTTCACGCGCTAAACTGCAAGCCTATTGCGCTGGTGAACTTCAATGAGAGCGGCGCCAATAGATCGGCAACGCACGCCACTGTACTCGAGCAGTACGCCGTCACCGCAGCACAACACTTCACGCGCTAAACTGCAAGCCTATTGCGCTGGTGAACTTCAATGAGAGCGGCGCCAATAGATCGGCAACGCACGCCACTGTACTCGAGCAGTACGCCGTCACCGCAGCACAACACTTCACGCGCTAAACTGCAAGCCTATTGCGCTGGTGAACTTCAATGAGAGCGGCGCCAATAGATCGGCAACGCACGCCACTGTACTCGAGCAGTACGCCGTCACCGCAGCACAACACTTCACGCGCTAAACTGCAAGCCTATTGCGCTGGTGAACTTCAATGAGAGCGGCGCCAATAGATCGGCAACGCACGCCACTGTACTCGAGCAGTACGCCGTCACCGCAGCACAACACTTCACGCGCTAAACTGCAAGCCTATTGCGCTGGTGAACTTCAATGAGAGCGGCGCCAATAGATCGGCAACGCACGCCACTGTACTCGAGCAGTACGCCGTCACCGCAGCACAACACTTCACGCGCTAAACTGCAAGCCTATTGCGCTGGTGAACTTCAATGAGAGCGGCGCCAATAGATCGGCAACGCACGCCACTGTACTCGAGCAGTACGCCGTCACCGCAGCACAACACTTCACGCGCTAAACTGCAAGCCTATTGCGCTGGTGAACTTCAATGAGAGCGGCGCCAATAGATCGGCAACGCACGCCACTGTACTCGAGCAGTACGCCGTCACCGCAGCACAACACTTCACGCGCTAAACTGCAAGCCTATTGCGCTGGTGAACTTCAATGAGAGCGGCGCCAATAGATCGGCAACGCACGCCACTGTACTCGAGCAGTACGCCGTCACCGCAGCACAACACTTCACGCGCTAAACTGCAAGCCTATTGCGCTGGTGAACTTCAATGAGAGCGGCGCCAATAGATCGGCAACGCACGCCACTGTACTCGAGCAGTACGCCGTCACCGCAGCACAACACTTCACGCGCTAAACTGCAAGCCTATTGCGCTGGTGAACTTCAATGAGAGCGGCGCCAATAGATCGGCAACGCACGCCACTGTACTCGAGCAGTACGCCGTCACCGCAGCACAACACTTCACGCGCTAAACTGCAAGCCTATTGCGCTGGTGAACTTCAATGAGAGCGGCGCCAATAGATCGGCAACGCACGCCACTGTACTCGAGCAGTACGCCGTCACCGCAGCACAACACTTCACGCGCTAAACTGCAAGCCTATTGCGCTGGTGAACTTCAATGAGAGCGGCGCCAATAGATCGGCAACGCACGCCACTGTACTCGAGCAGTACGCCGTCACCGCAGCACAACACTTCACGCGCTAAACTGCAAGCCTATTGCGCTGGTGAACTTCAATGAGAGCGGCGCCAATAGATCGGCAACGCACGCCACTGTACTCGAGCAGTACGCCGTCACCGCAGCACAACACTTCACGCGCTAAACTGCAAGCCTATTGCGCTGGTGAACTTCAATGAGAGCGGCGCCAATAGATCGGCAACGCACGCCACTGTACTCGAGCAGTACGCCGTCACCGCAGCACAACACTTCACGCGCTAAACTGCAAGCCTATTGCGCTGGTGAACTTCAATGAGAGCGGCGCCAATAGATCGGCAACGCACGCCACTGTACTCGAGCAGTACGCCGTCACCGCAGCACAACACTTCACGCGCTAAACTGCAAGCCTATTGCGCTGGTGAACTTCAATGAGAGCGGCGCCAATAGATCGGCAACGCACGCCACTGTACTCGAGCAGTACGCCGTCACCGCAGCACAACACTTCACGCGCTAAACTGCAAGCCTATTGCGCTGGTGAACTTCAATGAGAGCGGCGCCAATAGATCGGCAACGCACGCCACTGTACTCGAGCAGTACGCCGTCACCGCAGCACAACACTTCACGCGCTAAACTGCAAGCCTATTGCGCTGGTGAACTTCAATGAGAGCGGCGCCAATAGATCGGCAACGCACGCCACTGTACTCGAGCAGTACGCCGTCACCGCAGCACAACACTTCACGCGCTAAACTGCAAGCCTATTGCGCTGGTGAACTTCAATGAGAGCGGCGCCAATAGATCGGCAACGCACGCCACTGTACTCGAGCAGTACGCCGTCACCGCAGCACAACACTTCACGCGCTAAACTGCAAGCCTATTGCGCTGGTGAACTTCAATGAGAGCGGCGCCAATAGATCGGCAACGCACGCCACTGTACTCGAGCAGTACGCCGTCACCGCAGCACAACACTTCACGCGCTAAACTGCAAGCCTATTGCGCTGGTGAACTTCAATGAGAGCGGCGCCAATAGATCGGCAACGCACGCCACTGTACTCGAGCAGTACGCCGTCACCGCAGCACAACACTTCACGCGCTAAACTGCAAGCCTATTGCGCTGGTGAACTTCCATGAGAGCGGCGCCAATAGATCGGCAACGCACGCCACTGTACTCGAGCAGTACGCCGTCACCGCAGCACAACACTTCACGCGCTAAACTGCAAGCCTATTGCGCTGGTGAACTTCCATGAGAGCGGCGCCAATAGATCGGCAACGCACGCCACTGTACTCGAGCAGTACGCCGTCACCGCAGCACAACACTTCACGCGCTAAACTGCAAGCCTATTGCGCTGGTGAACTTCAATGAGAGCGGCGCCAATAGATCGGCAACGCACGCCACTGTACTCGAGCAGTACGCCGTCACCGCAGCACAACACTTCACGCGCTAAACTGCAAGCCTATTGCGCTGGTGAACTTCCATGAGAGCGGCGCCAATAGATCGGCAACGCACGCCACTGTACTCGAGCAGTACGCCGTCACCGCAGCACAACACTTCACGCGCTAAACTGCAAGCCTATTGCGCTGGTGAACTTCCATGAGAGCGGCGCCAATAGATCGGCAACGCACGCCACTGCACTCGAGCAGTACGCCGTCACCGCAGCACAACACTTCACGCGCTAAACTGCAAGCCTATTGCGCTGGTGAACTTCCATGAGAGCGGCGCCAATAGATCGGCAACGCACGCCACTGCACTCGAGCAGTACGCCGTCACCGCAGCACAACACTTCACGCGCTAAACTGCAAGCCTATTGCGCTGGTGAACTTCCATGAGAGCGGCGCCAATAGATCGGCAACGCACGCCACTGCACTCGAGCAGTACGCCGTCACCGCAGCACAACACTTCACGCGCTAAACTGCAAGCCTATTGCGCTGGTGAACTTCCATGAGAGCGGCGCCAATAGATCGGCAACGCACGCCACTGCACTCGAGCAGTACGCCGTCACCGCAGCACAACACTTCACGCGCTAAACTGCAAGCCTATTGCGCTGGTGAACTTCCATGAGAGCGGCGCCAATAGATCGGCAACGCACGCCACTGCACTCGAACAGTACGCCGTCACCGCAGCACAACACTTCACGCGCTAAACTGCAAGCCTATTGCGCTGGTGAACTTCCATGAGAGCGGCGCCAATAGATCGGCAACGCACGCCACTGCACTCGAGCAGTACGCCGTCACCGCAGCACAACACTTCACGCGCTAAACTGCAAGCCTATTGCGCTGGTGAACTTCAATGAGAGCGGCGCCAATAGATCGGCAACGCACGCCACTGCACTCGAGCAGTACGCCGTCACCGCAGCACAACACTTCACGCGCTAAACTGCAAGCCTATTGCGCTGGTGAACTTCCATGAGAGCGGCGCCAATAGATCGGCAACGCACGCCACTGTACTCGAGCAGTACGCCGTCACCGCAGCACAACACTTCACGCGCTAAACTGCAAGCCTATTGCGCTGGTGAACTTCCATGAGAGCGGCGCCAATAGATCGGCAACGCACGCCACTGCACTCGAGCAGTACGCCGTCACCGCAGCACAACACTTCACGCGCTAAACTGCAAGCCTATTGCGCTGGTGAACTTCCATGAGAGCGGCGCCAATAGATCGGCAACGCACGCCACTGCCTCGAGCAGTATGCCGTCACCGCAGCACAACACTTCACGCGCTAAACTGCAAGCCTATTGCGCTGGTGAACTTCCATGCGAGCGGCGCCAATAGATCGGCAACGCACGCCACTGCCTCGAGCAGTACGCCGTTACCGCAGCACAACACTTCACGCGCTAAACTGCAAGCCTATTGCGCTGGTGAACTTCCATGCGAGCGGCGCCAATAGATCGGCAACGCACGCCACTGCACTCGAGCAGTACGCCGTCACCGCAGCACAACACTTCACGCGCTAAACTGCAAGCCTATTGCGCTGGTGAACTTCCATGAGAGCGGCGCCAATAGATCGGCAACGCACGCCACTGCCTCGAGCAGTACGCCGTCACCGCAGCACAACACTTCACGCGCTAAACTGCAAGCCTATTGCGCTGGTGAACTTCAATGAGAGCGGCGCCAATAGATCGGCAACGCACGCCACTGCACTCGAACAGTACGCCGTCACCGCAGCACAACACTTCACGCGCTAAACTGCAAGCCTATTGCGCTGGTGAACTTCTATGAGAGCGGCGCCAATAGATCGGCAACGCACGCCACTGTACTCGAGCAGTACGCCGTCACCGCAGCACAACACTTCACGCGCTAAACTGCAAGCCTATTGCGCTGGTGAACTTTCATGAGAGCGGCGCCAATAGATCGGCAACGCACGCCACTGCCTCGAGCAGTACGCCGTTACCGCAGCACAACACTTCACGCGCTAAACTGCAAGCCTATTGCGCTGGTGAACTTCCATGCGAGCGGCGCCAATAGATCGGCAACGCAGGCCACTGCACTCGAACAGTACGCCGTCACCGCAGCACAACACTTCACGCGCTAAACTGCAAGCCTATTGCGCTGGTGAACTTCCATGAGAGCGGCGCCAATAGATCGGCAACGCACGCCACTGTACTCGAGCAGTACGCCGTCACCGCAGCACAACACTTCACGCGCTAAACTGCAAGCCTATTGCGCTGGTGAACTTCCATGAGAGCGGCGCCAATAGATCGGCAACGCACGCCACTGCCTCGAGCAGTACGCCGTTACCGCAGCACAACACTTCACGCGCTAAACTGCAAGCCTATTGCGCTGGTGAACTTCCATGCGAGCGGCGCCAATAGATCGGCAACGCAGGCCACTGCACTCGAGCAGTACGCCGTCACCGCAGCACAACACTTCACGCGCTAAACTGCAAGCCTATTGCGCTGGTGAACTTCCATGAGAGCGGCGCCAATAGATCGGCAACGCACGCCACTGCCTCGAGCAGTACGCCGTCACCGCAGCACAACACTTCACGCGCTAAACTGCAAGCCTATTGCGCTGGTGAACTTCCATGAGAGCGGCGCCAATAGATCGGCAACGCACGCCACTGCCTCGAGCAGTACGCCGTCACCGCAGCACAACACTTCACGCGCTAAACTGCAAGCCTATTGCGCTGGTGAACTTCCATGAGAGCGGCGCCAATAGATCGGCAACGCACGCCACTGCACTCGAGCAGTACGCCGTCACCGCAGCACAACACTTCACGCGCTAAACTGCAAGCCTATTGCGCTGGTGAACTTCCATGAGAGCGGCGCCAATAGATCGGCAACGCACGCCACTGCCTCGAGCAGTACGCCGTCACCGCAGCACAACACTTCACGCGCTAAACTGCAAGCCTATTGCGCTGGTGAACTTCCATGAGAGCGGCGCCAATAGATCGGCAACGCACGCCACTGCACTCGAGCAGTACGCCGTCACCGCAGCACAACACTTCACGCGCTAAACTGCAAGCCTATTGCGCTGGTGAACTTCCATGAGAGCGGCGCCAATAGATCGGCAACGCACGCCACTGCCTCGAGCAGTACGCCGTCACCGCAGCACAACACTTCACGCGCTAAACTGCAAGCCAATTGCGCTGGTGAACTTCCATGAGAGCGGCGCCAATAGATCGGCAACGCACGCCACTGCACTCGAACAGTACGCCGTCACCGCAGCACAACACTTCACGCGCTAAACTGCAAGCCTATTGCGCTGGTGAACTTCCATGAGAGCGGCGCCAATAGATCGGCAACGCACGCCACTGCACTCGAACAGTACGCCGTCACCGCAGCACAACACTTCACGCGCTAAACTGCAAGCCTATTGCGCTGGTGAACTTCCATGAGAGCGGCGCCAATAGATCGGCAACGCACGCCGCTGCCTCGAGCAGTACGCCGTTACCGCAGCACAACACTTCACGCGCTAAACTGCAAGCCTATTGCGCTGGTGAACTTCCATGAGAGCGGCGCCAATAGATCGGCAACGCACGCCACTGCACTCGAACAGTACGCCGTCACCGCAGCACAACACTTCACGCGCTAAACTGCAAGCCTATTGCGCTGGTGAACTTCCATGAGAGCGGCGCCAATAGATCGGCAACGCACGCCACTGCCTCGAGCAGTACGCCGTCACCGCAGCACAACACTTCACGTGCTAAACTGCAAGCCTATTGCGCTGGTGAACTTCAATGAGAGCGGCGCCAATAGATCGGCAACGCAGGCCACTGCACTCGAACAGTACGCCGTCACCGCAGCACAACACTTCACGCGCTAAACTGCAAGCCTATTGCGCTGGTGAACTTCCATGCGAGCGGCGCCAATAGATCGGCAACGCACGCCACTGTACTCGAGCAGTACGCCGTCACCGCAGCACAACACTTCACGCGCTAAACTGCAAGCCTATTGCGCTGGTGAACTTCCATGAGAGCGGCGCCAATAGATCGGCAACGCACGCCACTGCCTCGAGCAGTACGCCGTTACCGCAGCACAACACTTCACGCGCTAAACTGCAAGCCTATTGCGCTGGTGAACTTCCATGAGAGCGGCGCCAATAGATCGGCAACGCACGCCACTGCCTCGAGCAGTACGCCGTCACCGCAGCACAACACTTCACGCGCTAAACTGCAAGCCTATTGCGCTGGTGAACTTCCATGAGAGCGGCGCCAATAGATCGGCAACGCACGCCACTGCACTCGAACAGTACGCCGTCACCGCAGCACAACACTTCACGCGCTAAACTGCAAGCCTATTGCGCTGGTGAACTTCCATGAGAGCGGCGCCAATAGATCGGCAACGCACGCCACTGCACTCGAGCAGTACGCCGTCACCGCAGCACAACACTTCACGCGCTAAACTGCAAGCCTATTGCGCTGGTGAACTTCCATGAGAGCGGCGCCAATAGATCGGCAACGCACGCCACTGCACTCGAACAGTACGCCGTCACCGCAGCACAACACTTCACGCGCTAAACTGCAAGCCTATTGCGCTGGTGAACTTCCATGAGAGCGGCGCCAATAGATCGGCAACGCACGCCACTGCACTCGAGCAGTACGCCGTCACCGCAGCACAACACTTCACGCGCTAAACTGCAAGCCTATTGCGCTGGTGAACTTCCATGAGAGCGGCGCCAATAGATCGGCAACGCACGCCACTGCACTCGAGCAGTACGCCGTCACCGCAGCACAACACTTCACGCGCTAAACTGCAAGCCTATTGCGCTGGTGAACTTCCATGCGAGCGGCGCCAATAGATCGGCAACGCACGCCACTGCACTCGAGCAGTACGCCGTCACCGCAGCACAACACTTCACGCGCTAAACTGCAAGCCTATTGCGCTGGTGAACTTCCATGAGAGCGGCGCCAATAGATCGGCAACGCACGCCACTGCACTCGAGCAGTACGCCGTCACCGCAGCACAACACTTCACGCGCTAAACTGCAAGCCTATTGCGCTGGTGAACTTCCATGAGAGCGGCGCCAATAGATCGGCAACGCACGCCACTGCCTCGAGCAGTACGCCGTCACCGCAGCACAACACTTCACGCGCTAAACTGCAAGCCTATTGCGCTGGTGAACTTCCATGAGAGCGGCGCCAATAGATCGGCAACGCACGCCACTGCACTCGAACAGTACGCCGTCACCGCAGCACAACACTTCACGCGCTAAACTGCAAGCCTATTGCGCTGGTGAACTTCCATGAGAGCGGCGCCAATAGATCGGCAACGCACGCCACTGCACTCGAACAGTACGCCGTCACCGCAGCACAACACTTCACGCGCTAAACTGCAAGCCTATTGCGCTGGTGAACTTCCATGAGAGCGGCGCCAATAGATCGGCAACGCACGCCACTGCACTCGAACAGTACGCCGTCACCGCAGCACAACACTTCACGCGCTAAACTGCAAGCCTATTGCGCTGGTGAACTTCCATGAGAGCGGCGCCAATAGATCGGCAACGCACGCCACTGCACTCGAGCAGTACGCCGTCACCGCAGCACAACACTTCACGCGCTAAACTGCAAGCCTATTGCGCTGGTGAACTTCCATGAGAGCGGCGCCAATAGATCGGCAACGCACGCCACTGCACTCGAGCAGTACGCCGTCACCGCAGCACAACACTTCACGCGCTAAACTGCAAGCCTATTGCGCTGGTGAACTTCCATGCGAGCGGCGCCAATAGATCGGCAACGCACGCCACTGCACTCGAGCAGTACGCCGTCACCGCAGCACAACACTTCACGCGCTAAACTGCAAGCCTATTGCGCTGGTGAACTTCCATGAGAGCGGCGCCAATAGATCGGCAACGCACGCCACTGCACTCGAGCAGTACGCCGTCACCGCAGCACAACACTTCACGCGCTAAACTGCAAGCCTATTGCGCTGGTGAACTTCCATGAGAGCGGCGCCAATAGATCTGCAACGCACGCCACTGCCTCGAGCAGTATGCCGTCACCGCAGCACAACACTTCACGCGCTAAACTGCAAGCCTATTGCGCTGGTGAACTTCCATGCGAGCGGCGCCAATAGATCGGCAACGCACGCCACTGCCTCGAGCAGTACGCCGTTACCGCAGCACAACACTTCACGCGCTAAACTGCAAGCCTATTGCGCTGGTGAACTTCCATGCGAGCGGCGCCAATAGATCGGCAACGCAGGCCACTGCACTCGAACAGTACGCCGTTACCACAGCACAACACTTCACGCGCTAAACTGCAAGCCTATTGCGCTGGTGAACGTCCATGAGAGCGGCGCCAATACATCGACAACGCACGCCACTGCCTCGAGCAGTACGCCGTCACCGCAGCACAACACTTCACGTGCTAAACTGCAGGCCTATTGCGCTGGTGAACTTCAATGAGAGCGGCGCCAATAGATCGGCAACGCAGGCCACTGCACTCGAACAGTACGCCGTCACCGCAGCACAACACTTCACGCGCTAAACTGCAAGCCTATTGCGCTGGTGAACTTCTATGAGAGCGGCGCCAATAGATCGGCAACGCACGCCACTGTACTCGAGCAGTACGCCGTCACCGCAGCACAACACTTCACGCGCTAAACTGCAAGCCTATTGCGCTGGTGAACTTTCATGAGAGCGGCGCCAATAGATCGGCAACGCACGCCACTGCCTCGAGCAGTACGCCGTTACCGCAGCACAACACTTCACGCGCTAAACTGCAAGCCTATTGCGCTGGTGAACTTCCATGCGAGCGGCGCCAATAGATCGGCAACGCAGGCCACTGCACTCGAACAGTATGCCGTCACCGCAGCACAACACTTCACGCGCTAAACTGCAAGCCTATTGCGCTGGTGAACTTCTATGAGAGCGGCGCCAATAGATCGGCAACGCACGCCACTGTACTCGAGCAGTACGCCGTCACCGCAGCACAACACTTCACGCGCTAAACTGCAAGCCTATTGCGCTGGTGAACTTCCATGAGAGCGGCGCCAATAGATCGGCAACGCACGCCACTGCCTCGAGCAGTACGCCGTCACCGCAGCACAACACTTCACGCGCTAAACTGCAAGCCTATTGCGCTGGTGAACTTCCATGAGAGCGGCGCCAATAGATCGGCAACGCACGCCACTGCACTCGAACAGTACGCCGTCACCGCAGCACAACACTTCACGCGCTAAACTGCAAGCCTATTGCGCTGGTGAACTTCCATGAGAGCGGCGCCAATAGATCGGCAACGCACGCCACTGCCTCGAGCAGTACGCCGTCACCGCAGCACAACACTTCACGCGCTAAACTGCAAGCCTATTGCGCTGGTGAACTTCCATGAGAGCGGCGCCAATAGATCGGCAACGCACGCCACTGCCTCGAGCAGTACGCCGTCACCGCAGCACAACACTTCACGCGCTAAACTGCAAGCCTATTGCGCTGGTGAACTTCCATGAGAGCGGCGCCAATAGATCGGCAACGCACGCCACTGCACTCGAGCAGTACGCCGTCACCGCAGCACAACACTTCACGCGCTAAACTGCAAGCCTATTGCGCTGGTGAACTTCCATGAGAGCGGCGCCAATAGATCGGCAACGCACGCCACTGCCTCGAGCAGTACGCCGTCACCGCAGCACAACACTTCACGCGCTAAACTGCAAGCCTATTGCGCTGGTGAACTTCCATGAGAGCGGCGCCAATAGATCGGCAACGCACGCCACTGCACTCGAACAGTACGCCGTCACCGCAGCACAACACTTCACGCGCTAAACTGCAAGCCTATTGCGCTGGTGAACTTCCATGAGAGCGGCGCCAATAGATCGGCAACGCACGCCACTGCCTCGAGCAGTACGCCGTCACCGCAGCACAACACTTCACGCGCTAAACTGCAAGCCTATTGCGCTGGTGAACTTCCATGAGAGCGGCGCCAATAGATCGGCAACGCACGCCACTGCACTCGAACAGTACGCCGTCACCGCAGCACAACACTTCACGCGCTAAACTGCAAGCCTATTGCGCTGGTGAACTTCCATGAGAGCGGCGCCAATAGATCGGCAACGCACGCCACTGCACTCGAACAGTACGCCGTCACCGCAGCACAACACTTCACGCGCTAAACTGCAAGCCTATTGCGCTGGTGAACTTCCATGAGAGCGGCGCCAATAGATCGGCAACGCACGCCGCTGCCTCGAGCAGTACGCCGTTACCGCAGCACAACACTTCACGCGCTAAACTGCAAGCCTATTGCGCTGGTGAACTTCCATGAGAGCGGCGCCAATAGATCGGCAACGCACGCCACTGCACTCGAACAGTACGCCGTCACCGCAGCACAACACTTCACGCGCTAAACTGCAAGCCTATTGCGCTGGTGAACTTCCATGAGAGCGGCGCCAATAGATCGGCAACGCACGCCACTGCCTCGAGCAGTACGCCGTCACAGCAGCACAACACTTCACGTGCTAAACTGCAAGCCTATTGCGCTGGTGAACTTCAATGAGAGCGGCGCCAATAGATCGGCAACGCAGGCCACTGCACTCGAACAGTACGCCGTCACCGCAGCACAACACTTCACGCGCTAAACTGCAAGCCTATTGCGCTGGTGAACTTCCATGCGAGCGGCGCCAATAGATCGGCAACGCACGCCACTGTACTCGAGCAGTACGCCGTCACCGCAGCACAACACTTCACGCGCTAAACTGCAAGCCTATTGCGCTGGTGAACTTCCATGAGAGCGGCGCCAATAGATCGGCAACGCACGCCACTGCCTCGAGCAGTACGCCGTTATCGCAGCACAACACTTCACGCGCTAAACTGCAAGCCTATTGCGCTGGTGAACTTCCATGAGAGCGGCGCCAATAGATCGGCAACGCACGCCACTGCCTCGAGCAGTACGCCGTCACCGCAGCACAACACTTCACGCGCTAAACTGCAAGCCTATTGCGCTGGTGAACTTCCATGAGAGCGGCGCCAATAGATCGGCAACGCACGCCACTGCACTCGAACAGTACGCCGTCACCGCAGCACAACACTTCACGCGCTAAACTGCAAGCCTATTGCGCTGGTGAACTTCCATGAGAGCGGCGCCAATAGATCGGCAACGCACGCCACTGCACTCGAACAGTACGCCGTCACCGCAGCACAACACTTCACGCGCTAAACTGCAAGCCTATTGCGCTGGTGAACTTCCATGAGAGCGGCGCCAATAGATCGGCAACGCACGCCACTGCACTCGAACAGTACGCCGTCACCGCAGCACAACACTTCACGCGCTAAACTGCAAGCCTATTGCGCTGGTGAACTTCCATGAGAGCGGCGCCAATAGATCGGCAACGCACGCCACTGCACTCGAACAGTACGCCGTCACCGCAGCACAACACTTCACGCGCTAAACTGCAAGCCTATTGCGCTGGTGAACTTCCATGAGAGCGGCGCCAATAGATCGGCAACGCACGCCACTGCACTCGAACAGTACGCCGTCACCGCAGCACAACACTTCACGCGCTAAACTGCAAGCCTATTGCGCTGGTGAACTTCCATGAGAGCGGCGCCAATAGATCGGCAACGCACGCCACTGCACTCGAACAGTACGCCGTCACCGCAGCACAACACTTCACGCGCTAAACTGCAAGCCTATTGCGCTGGTGAACTTCCATGAGAGCGGCGCCAATAGATCGGCAACGCACGCCACTGCACTCGAACAGTACGCCGTCACCGCAGCACAACACTTCACGCGCTAAACTGCAAGCCTATTGCGCTGGTGAACTTCCATGAGAGCGGCGCCAATAGATCGGCAACGCACGCCACTGCACTCGAACAGTACGCCGTCACCGCAGCACAACACTTCACGCGCTAAACTGCAAGCCTATTGCGCTGGTGAACTTCCATGAGAGCGGCGCCAATAGATCGGCAACGCACGCCACTGCACTCGAACAGTACGCCGTCACCGCAGCACAACACTTCACGCGCTAAACTGCAAGCCTATTGCGCTGGTGAACTTCCATGAGAGCGGCGCCAATAGATCGGCAACGCACGCCACTGCACTCGAACAGTACGCCGTCACCGCAGCACAACACTTCACGCGCTAAACTGCAAGCCTATTGCGCTGGTGAACTTCCATGAGAGCGGCGCCAATAGATCGGCAACGCACGCCACTGCACTCGAACAGTACGCCGTCACCGCAGCACAACACTTCACGCGCTAAACTGCAAGCCTATTGCGCTGGTGAACTTCCATGAGAGCGGCGCCAATAGATCGGCAACGCACGCCACTGCACTCGAACAGTACGCCGTCACCGCAGCACAACACTTCACGTGCTAAACTGCAAGCCTATTGCGCTGGTGAACTTCAATGCGAGCGGCGCCAATAGATCGGCAACGCACGCCACTGCCTCGAGCAGTTCGCCGTCACCGCAGCACAACACTTCACGCGCTACACTGCAAGCCTATTGCGCTGGTGAACTTCCATGCGAGCGGCGCCAATAGATCGGCAACGCACGCCACTGCCTCGAGCAGTACGCCGTCACCGCAGCACAACACTTCACGTGCTAAACTGCAAGCCTATTGCGCTGGTGAACTTCAATGCGAGCGGCGCCAATAGATCGGCAACGCAGGCCACTGCCTCGAGCAGTACGCCGTCACCGCAGCACAACACTTCACGTGCTAAACTGCAAGCCTATTGCGCTGGTGAACTTCAATGAGAGCGGCGCCAATAGATCGGCAACGCAGGCCACTGCACTCGAACAGTACGCCGTCACCGCAGCACAACACTTCACGCGCTAAACTGCAAGCCTATTGCGCTGGTGAACTTCCATGAGAGCGGCGCCAATAGATCGGCAACGCACGCCACTGCACTCGAACAGTACGCCGTCACCGCAGCACAACACTTCACGCGCTAAACTGCAAGCCTATTGCGCTGGTGAACTTCCATGCGAGCGGCGCCAATAGATCGGCAACGCACGCCACTGTACTCGAGCAGTACGCCGTCACCGCAGCACAACACTTCACGCGCTAAACTGCAAGCCTATTGCGCTGGTGAACTTCAATGAGAGCGGCGCCAATAGATCGGCAACGCACGCCACTGCACTCGAGCAGTACGCCGTCACCGCAGCACAACACTTCACGCGCTAAACTGCAAGCCTATTGCGCTGGTGAACTTCAATGAGAGCGGCGCCAATAGATCGGCAACGCACGCCACTGCACTCGAGCAGTACGCCGTCACCGCAGCACAACACTTCACGCGCTAAACTGCAAGCCTATTGCGCTGGTGAACTTCCATGCGAGCGGCGCCAATAGATCGGCAACGCACGCCACTGTACTCGAGCAGTACGCCGTCACCGCAGCACAACACTTCACGCGCTAAACTGCAAGCCTATTGCGCTGGTGAACTTCAATGAGAGCGGCGCCAATAGATCGGCAACGCACGCCACTGTACTCGAGCAGTACGCCGTCACCGCAGCACAACACTTCACGCGCTAAACTGCAAGCCTATTGCGCTGGTGAACTTCCATGCGAGCGGCGCCAATAGATCGGCAACGCACGCCACTGTACTCGAGCAGTACGCCGTCACCGCAGCACAACACTTCACGCGCTAAACTGCAAGCCTATTGCGCTGGTGAACTTCAATGAGAGCGGCGCCAATAGATCGGCAACGCACGCCACTGTACTCGAGCAGTACGCCGTCACCGCAGCACAACACTTCACGCGCTAAACTGCAAGCCTATTGCGCTGGTGAACTTCAATGAGAGCGGCGCCAATAGATCGGCAACGCACGCCACTGTACTCGAGCAGTACGCCGTCACCGCAGCACAACACTTCACGCGCTAAACTGCAAGCCTATTGCGCTGGTGAACTTCAATGAGAGCGGCGCCAATAGATCGGCAACGCACGCCACTGTACTCGAGCAGTACGCCGTCACCGCAGCACAACACTTCACGCGCTAAACTGCAAGCCTATTGCGCTGGTGAACTTCAATGAGAGCGGCGCCAATAGATCGGCAACGCACGCCACTGTACTCGAGCAGTACGCCGTCACCGCAGCACAACACTTCACGCGCTAAACTGCAAGCCTATTGCGCTGGTGAACTTCAATGAGAGCGGCGCCAATAGATCGGCAACGCACGCCACTGTACTCGAGCAGTACGCCGTCACCGCAGCACAACACTTCACGCGCTAAACTGCAAGCCTATTGCGCTGGTGAACTTCAATGAGAGCGGCGCCAATAGATCGGCAACGCACGCCACTGTACTCGAGCAGTACGCCGTCACCGCAGCACAACACTTCACGCGCTAAACTGCAAGCCTATTGCGCTGGTGAACTTCAATGAGAGCGGCGCCAATAGATCGGCAACGCACGCCACTGTACTCGAGCAGTACGCCGTCACCGCAGCACAACACTTCACGCGCTAAACTGCAAGCCTATTGCGCTGGTGAACTTCAATGAGAGCGGCGCCAATAGATCGGCAACGCACGCCACTGTACTCGAGCAGTACGCCGTCACCGCAGCACAACACTTCACGCGCTAAACTGCAAGCCTATTGCGCTGGTGAACTTCAATGAGAGCGGCGCCAATAGATCGGCAACGCACGCCACTGTACTCGAGCAGTACGCCGTCACCGCAGCACAACACTTCACGCGCTAAACTGCAAGCCTATTGCGCTGGTGAACTTCAATGAGAGCGGCGCCAATAGATCGGCAACGCACGCCACTGTACTCGAGCAGTACGCCGTCACCGCAGCACAACACTTCACGCGCTAAACTGCAAGCCTATTGCGCTGGTGAACTTCAATGAGAGCGGCGCCAATAGATCGGCAACGCACGCCACTGTACTCGAGCAGTACGCCGTCACCGCAGCACAACACTTCACGCGCTAAACTGCAAGCCTATTGCGCTGGTGAACTTCCATGAGAGCGGCGCCAATAGATCGGCAACGCACGCCACTGTACTCGAGCAGTACGCCGTCACCGCAGCACAACACTTCACGCGCTAAACTGCAAGCCTATTGCGCTGGTGAACTTCCATGAGAGCGGCGCCAATAGATCGGCAACGCACGCCACTGCACTCGAGCAGTACGCCGTCACCGCAGCACAACACTTCACGCGCTAAACTGCAAGCCTATTGCGCTGGTGAACTTCCATGAGAGCGGCGCCAATAGATCGGCAACGCACGCCACTGCACTCGAGCAGTACGCCGTCACCGCAGCACAACACTTCACGCGCTAAACTGCAAGCCTATTGCGCTGGTGAACTTCAATGAGAGCGGCGCCAATAGATCGGCAACGCACGCCACTGCACTCGAGCAGTACGCCGTCACCGCAGCACAACACTTCACGCGCTAAACTGCAAGCCTATTGCGCTGGTGAACTTCCATGAGAGCGGCGCCAATAGATCGGCAACGCACGCCACTGTACTCGAGCAGTACGCCGTCACCGCAGCACAACACTTCACGCGCTAAACTGCAAGCCTATTGCGCTGGTGAACTTCCATGAGAGCGGCGCCAATAGATCGGCAACGCACGCCACTGCACTCGAGCAGTACGCCGTCACCGCAGCACAACACTTCACGCGCTAAACTGCAAGCCTATTGCGCTGGTGAACTTCAATGAGAGCGGCGCCAATAGATCGGCAACGCACGCCACTGCACTCGAGCAGTACGCCGTCACCGCAGCACAACACTTCACGCGCTAAACTGCAAGCCTATTGCGCTGGTGAACTTCCATGAGAGCGGCGCCAATAGATCGGCAACGCACGCCACTGCACTCGAGCAGTACGCCGTCACCGCAGCACAACACTTCACGCGCTAAACTGCAAGCCTATTGCGCTGGTGAACTTCCATGAGAGCGGCGCCAATAGATCGGCAACGCACGCCACTGCACTCGAGCAGTACGCCGTCACCGCAGCACAACACTTCACGCGCTAAACTGCAAGCCTATTGCGCTGGTGAACTTCCATGAGAGCGGCGCCAATAGATCGGCAACGCACGCCACTGCACTCGAGCAGTACGCCGTCACCGCAGCACAACACTTCACGCGCTAAACTGCAAGCCTATTGCGCTGGTGAACTTCCATGAGAGCGGCGCCAATAGATCGGCAACGCACGCCACTGCACTCGAGCAGTACGCCGTCACCGCAGCACAACACTTCACGCGCTAAACTGCAAGCCTATTGCGCTGGTGAACTTCAATGAGAGCGGCGCCAATAGATCGGCAACGCACGCCACTGTACTCGAGCAGTACGCCGTCACCGCAGCACAACACTTCACGCGCTAAACTGCAAGCCTATTGCGCTGGTGAACTTCAATGAGAGCGGCGCCAATAGATCGGCAACGCACGCCACTGTACTCGAGCAGTACGCCGTCACCGCAGCACAACACTTCACGCGCTAAACTGCAAGCCTATTGCGCTGGTGAACTTCCATGAGAGCGGCGCCAATAGATCGGCAACGCACGCCACTGTACTCGAGCAGTACGCCGTCACCGCAGCACAACACTTCACGCGCTAAACTGCAAGCCTATTGCGCTGGTGAACTTCAATGAGAGCGGCGCCAATAGATCGGCAACGCACGCCACTGTACTCGAGCAGTACGCCGTCACCGCAGCACAACACTTCACGCGCTAAACTGCAAGCCTATTGCGCTGGTGAACTTCAATGAGAGCGGCGCCAATAGATCGGCAACGCACGCCACTGTACTCGAGCAGTACGCCGTCACCGCAGCACAACACTTCACGCGCTAAACTGCAAGCCTATTGCGCTGGTGAACTTCAATGAGAGCGGCGCCAATAGATCGGCAACGCACGCCACTGTACTCGAGCAGTACGCCGTCACCGCAGCACAACACTTCACGCGCTAAACTGCAAGCCTATTGCGCTGGTGAACTTCAATGAGAGCGGCGCCAATAGATCGGCAACGCACGCCACTGTACTCGAGCAGTACGCCGTCACCGCAGCACAACACTTCACGCGCTAAACTGCAAGCCTATTGCGCTGGTGAACTTCAATGAGAGCGGCGCCAATAGATCGGCAACGCACGCCACTGTACTCGAGCAGTACGCCGTCACCGCAGCACAACACTTCACGCGCTAAACTGCAAGCCTATTGCGCTGGTGAACTTCAATGAGAGCGGCGCCAATAGATCGGCAACGCACGCCACTGTACTCGAGCAGTACGCCGTCACCGCAGCACAACACTTCACGCGCTAAACTGCAAGCCTATTGCGCTGGTGAACTTCAATGAGAGCGGCGCCAATAGATCGGCAACGCACGCCACTGTACTCGAGCAGTACGCCGTCACCGCAGCACAACACTTCACGCGCTAAACTGCAAGCCTATTGCGCTGGTGAACTTCAATGAGAGCGGCGCCAATAGATCGGCAACGCACGCCACTGTACTCGAGCAGTACGCCGTCACCGCAGCACAACACTTCACGCGCTAAACTGCAAGCCTATTGCGCTGGTGAACTTCAATGAGAGCGGCGCCAATAGATCGGCAACGCACGCCACTGTACTCGAGCAGTACGCCGTCACCGCAGCACAACACTTCACGCGCTAAACTGCAAGCCTATTGCGCTGGTGAACTTCAATGAGAGCGGCGCCAATAGATCGGCAACGCACGCCACTGTACTCGAGCAGTACGCCGTCACCGCAGCACAACACTTCACGCGCTAAACTGCAAGCCTATTGCGCTGGTGAACTTCCATGAGAGCGGCGCCAATAGATCGGCAACGCACGCCACTGTACTCGAGCAGTACGCCGTCACCGCAGCACAACACTTCACGCGCTAAACTGCAAGCCTATTGCGCTGGTGAACTTCCATGAGAGCGGCGCCAATAGATCGGCAACGCACGCCACTGTACTCGAGCAGTACGCCGTCACCGCAGCACAACACTTCACGCGCTAAACTGCAAGCCTATTGCGCTGGTGAACTTCCATGAGAGCGGCGCCAATAGATCGGCAACGCACGCCACTGTACTCGAGCAGTACGCCGTCACCGCAGCACAACACTTCACGCGCTAAACTGCAAGCCTATTGCGCTGGTGAACTTCAATGAGAGCGGCGCCAATAGATCGGCAACGCACGCCACTGTACTCGAGCAGTACGCCGTCACCGCAGCACAACACTTCACGCGCTAAACTGCAAGCCTATTGCGCTGGTGAACTTCCATGAGAGCGGCGCCAATAGATCGGCAACGCACGCCACTGTACTCGAGCAGTACGCCGTCACCGCAGCACAACACTTCACGCGCTAAACTGCAAGCCTATTGCGCTGGTGAACTTCCATGAGAGCGGCGCCAATAGATCGGCAACGCACGCCACTGTACTCGAGCAGTACGCCGTCACCGCAGCACAACACTTCACGCGCTAAACTGCAAGCCTATTGCGCTGGTGAACTTCCATGAGAGCGGCGCCAATAGATCGGCAACGCACGCCACTGCACTCGAGCAGTACGCCGTCACCGCAGCACAACACTTCACGCGCTAAACTGCAAGCCTATTGCGCTGGTGAACTTCCATGAGAGCGGCGCCAATAGATCGGCAACGCACGCCACTGTACTCGAGCAGTACGCCGTCACCGCAGCACAACACTTCACGCGCTAAACTGCAAGCCTATTGCGCTGGTGAACTTCCATGAGAGCGGCGCCAATAGATCGGCAACGCACGCCACTGCACTCGAGCAGTACGCCGTCACCGCAGCACAACACTTCACGCGCTAAACTGCAAGCCTATTGCGCTGGTGAACTTCCATGAGAGCGGCGCCAATAGATCGGCAACGCACGCCACTGCACTCGAGCAGTACGCCGTCACCGCAGCACAACACTTCACGCGCTAAACTGCAAGCCTATTGCGCTGGTGAACTTCCATGAGAGCGGCGCCAATAGATCGGCAACGCACGCCACTGCACTCGAGCAGTACGCCGTCACCGCAGCACAACACTTCACGCGCTAAACTGCAAGCCTATTGCGCTGGTGAACTTCAATGAGAGCGGCGCCAATAGATCGGCAACGCACGCCACTGTACTCGAGCAGTACGCCGTCACCGCAGCACAACACTTCACGCGCTAAACTGCAAGCCTATTGCGCTGGTGAACTTCCATGCGAGCGGCGCCAATAGATCGGCAACGCACGCCACTGCCTCGAGCAGTACGCCGTCACCGCAGCACAACACTTCACGCGCTAAACTGCAAGCCTATTGCGCTGGTGAACTTCAATGAGAGCGGCGCCAATAGATCGGCAACGCAGGCCACTGCACTCGAGCAGTACGCCGTCACCGCAGCACAACACTTCACGCGCTAAACTGCAAGCCTATTGCGCTGGTGAACTTCAATGAGAGCGGCGCCAATAGATCGGCAACGCACGCCACTGTACTCGAGCAGTACGCCGTCACCGCAGCACAACACTTCACGCGCTAAACTGCAAGCCTATTGCGCTGGTGAACTTCCATGAGAGCGGCGCCAATAGATCGGCAACGCACGCCACTGCACTCGAGCAGTACGCCGTCACCGCAGCACAACACTTCACGCGCTAAACTGCAAGCCTATTGCGCTGGTGAACTTCAATGAGAGCGGCGCCAATAGATCGGCAACGCAGGCCACTGTACTCGAGCAGTACGCCGTCACCGCAGCACAACACTTCACGCGCTAAACTGCAAGCCTATTGCGCTGGTGAACTTCCATGAGAGCGGCGCCAATAGATCGGCAACGCACGCCACTGTACTCGAGCAGTACGCCGTCACCGCAGCACAACACTTCACGCGCTAAACTGCAAGCCTATTGCGCTGGTGAACTTCCATGCGAGCGGCGCCAATAGATCGGCAACGCACGCCACTGCACTCGAGCAGTACGCCGTCACCGCAGCACAACACTTCACGCGCTAAACTGCAAGCCTATTGCGCTGGTGAACTTCAATGAGAGCGGCGCCAATAGATCGGCAACGCACGCCACTGTACTCGAGCAGTACGCCGTCACCGCAGCACAACACTTCACGCGCTAAACTGCAAGCCTATTGCGCTGGTGAACTTCAATGAGAGCGGCGCCAATAGATCGGCAACGCACGCCACTGCACTCGAGCAGTACGCCGTCACCGCAGCACAACACTTCACGCGCTAAACTGCAAGCCTATTGCGCTGGTGAACTTCCATGAGAGCGGCGCCAATAGATCGGCAACGCAGGCCACTGCACTCGAGCAGTACGCCGTCACCGCAGCACAACACTTCACGCGCTAAACTGCAAGCCTATTGCGCTGGTGAACTTCCATGCGAGCGGCGCCAATAGATCGGCAACGCACGCCACTGTACTCGAGCAGTACGCCGTCACCGCAGCACAACACTTCACGCGCTAAACTGCAAGCCTATTGCGCTGGTGAACTTCCATGCGAGCGGCGCCAATAGATCGGCAACGCACGCCACTGTACTCGAGCAGTACGCCGTCACCGCAGCACAACACTTCACGCGCTAAACTGCAAGCCTATTGCGCTGGTGAACTTCCATGAGAGCGGCGCCAATAGATCGGCAACGCACGCCACTGTACTCGAGCAGTACGCCGTCACCGCAGCACAACACTTCACGCGCTAAACTGCAAGCCTATTGCGCTGGTGAACTTCCATGAGAGCGGCGCCAATAGATCGGCAACGCACGCCACTGTACTCGAGCAGTACGCCGTCACCGCAGCACAACACTTCACGCGCTAAACTGCAAGCCTATTGCGCTGGTGAACTTCCATGAGAGCGGCGCCAATAGATCGGCAACGCACGCCACTGTACTCGAGCAGTACGCCGTCACCGCAGCACAACACTTCACGCGCTAAACTGCAAGCCTATTGCGCTGGTGAACTTCCATGAGAGCGGCGCCAATAGATCGGCAACGCACGCCACTGTACTCGAGCAGTACGCCGTCACCGCAGCACAACACTTCACGCGCTAAACTGCAAGCCTATTGCGCTGGTGAACTTCCATGAGAGCGGCGCCAATAGATCGGCAACGCACGCCACTGTACTCGAGCAGTACGCCGTCACCGCAGCACAACACTTCACGCGCTAAACTGCAAGCCTATTGCGCTGGTGAACTTCCATGAGAGCGGCGCCAATAGATCGGCAACGCACGCCACTGTACTCGAGCAGTACGCCGTCACCGCAGCACAACACTTCACGCGCTAAACTGCAAGCCTATTGCGCTGGTGAACTTCCATGAGAGCGGCGCCAATAGATCGGCAACGCACGCCACTGCACTCGAGCAGTACGCCGTCACCGCAGCACAACACTTCACGCGCTAAACTGCAAGCCTATTGCGCTGGTGAACTTCCATGAGAGCGGCGCCAATAGATCGGCAACGCACGCCACTGTACTCGAGCAGTACGCCGTCACCGCAGCACAACACTTCACGCGCTAAACTGCAAGCCTATTGCGCTGGTGAACTTCAATGAGAGCGGCGCCAATAGATCGGCAACGCACGCCACTGCACTCGAGCAGTACGCCGTCACCGCAGCACAACACTTCACGCGCTAAACTGCAAGCCTATTGCGCTGGTGAACTTCCATGAGAGCGGCGCCAATAGATCGGCAACGCACGCCACTGTACTCGAGCAGTACGCCGTCACCGCAGCACAACACTTCACGCGCTAAACTGCAAGCCTATTGCGCTGGTGAACTTCCATGAGAGCGGCGCCAATAGATCGGCAACGCACGCCACTGTACTCGAGCAGTACGCCGTCACCGCAGCACAACACTTCACGCGCTAAACTGCAAGCCTATTGCGCTGGTGAACTTCCATGAGAGCGGCGCCAATAGATCGGCAACGCACGCCACTGTACTCGAGCAGTACGCCGTCACCGCAGCACAACACTTCACGCGCTAAACTGCAAGCCTATTGCGCTGGTGAACTTCCATGAGAGCGGCGCCAATAGATCGGCAACGCACGCCACTGCCTCGAGCAGTACGCCGTCACCGCAGCACAACACTTCACGCGCTAAACTGCAAGCCTATTGCGCTGGTGAACTTCCATGAGAGCGGCGCCAATAGATCGGCAACGCACGCCACTGTACTCGAGCAGTACGCCGTCACCGCAGCACAACACTTCACGCGCTAAACTGCAAGCCTATTGCGCTGGTGAACTTCCATGCGAGCGGCGCCAATAGATCGGCAACGCACGCCACTGTACTCGAGCAGTACGCCGTCACCGCAGCACAACACTTCACGCGCTAAACTGCAAGCCTATTGCGCTGGTGAACTTCAATGAGAGCGGCGCCAATAGATCGGCAACGCACGCCACTGCACTCGAGCAGTACGCCGTCACCGCAGCACAACACTTCACGCGCTAAACTGCAAGCCTATTGCGCTGGTGAACTTCCATGAGAGCGGCGCCAATAGATCGGCAACGCACGCCACTGTACTCGAGCAGTACGCCGTCACCGCAGCACAACACTTCACGCGCTAAACTGCAAGCCTATTGCGCTGGTGAACTTCCATGAGAGCGGCGCCAATAGATCGGCAACGCACGCCACTGCACTCGAGCAGTACGCCGTCACCGCAGCACAACACTTCACGCGCTAAACTGCAAGCCTATTGCGCTGGTGAACTTCCATGAGAGCGGCGCCAATAGATCGGCAACGCACGCCACTGCACTCGAGCAGTACGCCGTCACCGCAGCACAACACTTCACGCGCTAAACTGCAAGCCTATTGCGCTGGTGAACTTCCATGCGAGCGGCGCCAATAGATCGGCAACGCACGCCACTGTACTCGAGCAGTACGCCGTCACCGCAGCACAACACTTCACGCGCTAAACTGCAAGCCTATTGCGCTGGTGAACTTCCATGAGAGCGGCGCCAATAGATCGGCAACGCACGCCACTGCCTCGAGCAGTACGCCGTCACCGCAGCACAACACTTCACGCGCTAAACTGCAAGCCTATTGCGCTGGTGAACTTCCATGCGAGCGGCGCCAATAGATCGGCAACGCACGCCACTGCACTCGAGCAGTACGCCGTCACCGCAGCACAACACTTCACGCGCTAAACTGCAAGCCTATTGCGCTGGTGAACTTCCATGCGAGCGGCGCCAATAGATCGGCAACGCACGCCACTGCACTCGAGCAGTACGCCGTTACCGCAGCACAACACTTCACGCGCTAAACTGCAAGCCTATTGCGCTGGTGAACTTCCATGAGAGCGGCGCCAATAGATCGGCAACGCACGCCACTGTACTCGAGCAGTACGCCGTCACCGCAGCACAACACTTCACGCGCTAAACTGCAAGCCTATTGCGCTGGTGAACTTCCATGCGAGCGGCGCCAATAGATCGGCAACGCACGCCACTGCCTCGAGCAGTACGCCGTCACCGCAGCACAACACTTCACGCGCTAAACTGCAAGCCTATTGCGCTGGTGAACTTCCATGCGAGCGGCGCCAATAGATCGGCAACGCACGCCACTGCACTCGAGCAGTACGCCGTCACCGCAGCACAACACTTCACGCGCTAAACTGCAAGCCTATTGCGCTGGTGAACTTCCATGAGAGCGGCGCCAATAGATCGGCAACGCACGCCACTGTACTCGAGCAGTACGCCGTCACCGCAGCACAACACTTCACGCGCTAAACTGCAAGCCTATTGCGCTGGTGAACTTCCATGCGAGCGGCGCCAATAGATCGGCAACGCACGCCACTGCCTCGAGCAGTACGCCGTCACCGCAGCACAACACTTCACGCGCTAAACTGCAAGCCTATTGCGCTGGTGAACTTCCATGAGAGCGGCGCCAATAGATCGGCAACGCAGGCCACTGCACTCGAACAGTACGCCGTCACCGCAGCACAACACTTCACGCGCTAAACTGCAAGCCTATTGCGCTGGTGAACTTCCATGAGAGCGGCGCCAATAGATCGGCAACGCACGCCACTGTACTCGAGCAGTACGCCGTCACCGCAGCACAACACTTCACGCGCTAAACTGCAAGCCTATTGCGCTGGTGAACTTCCATGCGAGCGGCGCCAATAGATCGGCAACGCACGCCACTGCACTCGAGCAGTACGCCGTCACCGCAGCACAACACTTCACGCGCTAAACTGCAAGCCTATTGCGCTGGTGAACTTCCATGAGAGCGGCGCCAATAGATCGGCAACGCACGCCACTGCACTCGAGCAGTACGCCGTCACCGCAGCACAACACTTCACGCGCTAAACTGCAAGCCTATTGCGCTGGTGAACTTCCATGAGAGCGGCGCCAATAGATCGGCAACGCACGCCACTGCACTCGAGCAGTACGCCGTCACCGCAGCACAACACTTCACGCGCTAAACTGCAAGCCTATTGCGCTGGTGAACTTCCATGCGAGCGGCGCCAATAGATCGGCAACGCACGCCACTGCACTCGAGCAGTACGCCGTCACCGCAGCACAACACTTCACGCGCTAAACTGCAAGCCTATTGCGCTGGTGAACTTCCATGAGAGCGGCGCCAATAGATCGGCAACGCACGCCACTGCACTCGAGCAGTACGCCGTCACCGCAGCACAACACTTCACGCGCTAAACTGCAAGCCTATTGCGCTGGTGAACTTCCATGCGAGCGGCGCCAATAGATCGGCAACGCACGCCACTGCACTCGAGCAGTACGCCGTCACCGCAGCACAACACTTCACGCGCTAAACTGCAAGCCTATTGCGCTGGTGAACTTCCATGAGAGCGGCGCCAATAGATCGGCAACGCACGCCACTGCACTCGAGCAGTACGCCGTCACCGCAGCACAACACTTCACGCGCTAAACTGCAAGCCTATTGCGCTGGTGAACTTCCATGCGAGCGGCGCCAATAGATCGGCAACGCACGCCACTGCCTCGAGCAGTACGCCGTCACCGCAGCACAACACTTCACGCGCTAAACTGCAAGCCTATTGCGCTGGTGAACTTCCATGCGAGCGGCGCCAATAGATCGGCAACGCACGCCACTGTACTCGAGCAGTACGCCGTCACCGCAGCACAACACTTCACGCGCTAAACTGCAAGCCTATTGCGCTGGTGAACTTCCATGAGAGCGGCGCCAATAGATCGGCAACGCACGCCACTGCACTCGAGCAGTACGCCGTCACCGCAGCACAACACTTCACGCGCTAAACTGCAAGCCTATTGCGCTGGTGAACTTCCATGAGAGCGGCGCCAATAGATCGGCAACGCACGCCACTGCCTCGAGCAGTACGCCGTCACCGCAGCACAACACTTCACGCGCTAAACTGCAAGCCTATTGCGCTGGTGAACTTCCATGAGAGCGGCGCCAATAGATCGGCAACGCACGCCACTGCACTCGAGCAGTACGCCGTCACCGCAGCACAACACTTCACGCGCTAAACTGCAAGCCTATTGCGCTGGTGAACTTCCATGAGAGCGGCGCCAATAGATCGGCAACGCACGCCACTGCACTCGAGCAGTACGCCGTCACCGCAGCACAACACTTCACGCGCTAAACTGCAAGCCTATTGCGCTGGTGAACTTCCATGAGAGCGGCGCCAATAGATCGGCAACGCACGCCACTGCACTCGAGCAGTACGCCGTCACCGCAGCACAACACTTCACGCGCTAAACTGCAAGCCTATTGCGCTGGTGAACTTCCATGAGAGCGGCGCCAATAGATCGGCAACGCACGCCACTGCACTCGAACAGTACGCCGTCACCGCAGCACAACACTTCACGCGCTAAACTGCAAGCCTATTGCGCTGGTGAACTTCCATGAGAGCGGCGCCAATAGATCGGCAACGCACGCCACTGCCTCGAGCAGTACGCCGTCACCGCAGCACAACACTTCACGCGCTAAACTGCAAGCCTATTGCGCTGGTGAACTTCCATGAGAGCGGCGCCAATAGATCGGCAACGCAGGCCACTGCACTCGAGCAGTACGCCGTCACCGCAGCACAACACTTCACGCGCTAAACTGCAAGCCTATTGCGCTGGTGAACTTCCATGCGAGCGGCGCCAATAGATCGGCAACGCACGCCACTGTACTCGAGCAGTACGCCGTCACCGCAGCACAACACTTCACGCGCTAAACTGCAAGCCTATTGCGCTGGTGAACTTCCATGAGAGCGGCGCCAATAGATCGGCAACGCACGCCACTGCACTCGAGCAGTACGCCGTCACCGCAGCACAACACTTCACGCGCTAAACTGCAAGCCTATTGCGCTGGTGAACTTCCATGAGAGCGGCGCCAATAGATCGGCAACGCACGCCACTGCACTCGAACAGTACGCCGTCACCGCAGCACAACACTTCACGCGCTAAACTGCAAGCCTATTGCGCTGGTGAACTTCCATGAGAGCGGCGCCAATAGATCGGCAACGCACGCCACTGCACTCGAGCAGTACGCCGTCACCGCAGCACAACACTTCACGCGCTAAACTGCAAGCCTATTGCGCTGGTGAACTTCCATGCGAGCGGCGCCAATAGATCGGCAACGCACGCCACTGCACTCGAACAGTACGCCGTCACCGCAGCACAACACTTCACGCGCTAAACTGCAAGCCTATTGCGCTGGTGAACTTCCATGAGAGCGGCGCCAATAGATCGGCAACGCACGCCACTGCCTCGAGCAGTACGCCGTCACCGCAGCACAACACTTCACGCGCTAAACTGCAAGCCTATTGCGCTGGTGAACTTCCATGCGAGCGGCGCCAATAGATCGGCAACGCACGCCACTGCACTCGAGCAGTACGCCGTCACCGCAGCACAACACTTCACGCGCTAAACTGCAAGCCTATTGCGCTGGTGAACTTCCATGCGAGCGGCGCCAATAGATCGGCAACGCACGCCACTGCCTCGAGCAGTACGCCGTCACCGCAGCACAACACTTCACGTGCTAAACTGCAAGCCTATTGCGCTGGTGAACTTCCATGAGAGCGGCGCCAATAGATCGGCAACGCAGGCCACTGCACTCGAGCAGTACGCCGTCACCGCAGCACAACACTTCACGCGCTAAACTGCAAGCCTATTGCGCTGGTGAACTTCCATGAGAGCGGCGCCAATAGATCGGCAACGCACGCCACTGCCTCGAGCAGTACGCCGTTACCGCAGCACAACACTTCACGCGCTAAACTGCAAGCCTATTGCGCTGGTGAACTTCCATGCGAGCGGCGCCAATAGATCGGCAACGCACGCCACTGCACTCGAGCAGTACGCCGTCACCGCAGCACAACACTTCACGCGCTAAACTGCAAGCCTATTGCGCTGGTGAACTTCCATGCGAGCGGCGCCAATAGATCGGCAACGCACGCCACTGCCTCGAGCAGTACGCCGTCACCGCAGCACAACACTTCACGCGCTAAACTGCAAGCCTATTGCGCTGGTGAACTTCCATGCGAGCGGCGCCAATAGATCGGCAACGCACGCCACTGCACTCGAGCAGTACGCCGTCACCGCAGCACAACACTTCACGCGCTAAACTGCAAGCCTATTGCGCTGGTGAACTTCCATGAGAGCGGCGCCAATAGATCGGCAACGCACGCCACTGTACTCGAGCAGTACGCCGTCACCGCAGCACAACACTTCACGCGCTAAACTGCAAGCCTATTGCGCTGGTGAACTTCCATGAGAGCGGCGCCAATAGATCGGCAACGCACGCCACTGCACTCGAGCAGTACGCCGTCACCGCAGCACAACACTTCACGCGCTAAACTGCAAGCCTATTGCGCTGGTGAACTTCCATGCGAGCGGCGCCAATAGATCGGCAACGCACGCCACTGCCTCGAGCAGTACGCCGTTACCGCAGCACAACACTTCACGCGCTAAACTGCAAGCCTATTGCGCTGGTGAACTTCCATGAGAGCGGCGCCAATAGATCGGCAACGCACGCCACTGCACTCGAGCAGTACGCCGTCACCGCAGCACAACACTTCACGCGCTAAACTGCAAGCCTATTGCGCTGGTGAACTTCCATGAGAGCGGCGCCAATAGATCGGCAACGCACGCCACTGCACTCGAGCAGTACGCCGTCACCGCAGCACAACACTTCACGCGCTAAACTGCAAGCCTATTGCGCTGGTGAACTTCCATGAGAGCGGCGCCAATAGATCGGCAACGCACGCCACTGCACTCGAGCAGTACGCCGTCACCGCAGCACAACACTTCACGCGCTAAACTGCAAGCCTATTGCGCTGGTGAACTTCCATGCGAGCGGCGCCAATAGATCGGCAACGCACGCCACTGCACTCGAGCAGTACGCCGTCACCGCAGCACAACACTTCACGCGCTAAACTGCAAGCCTATTGCGCTGGTGAACTTCCATGAGAGCGGCGCCAATAGATCGGCAACGCACGCCACTGCACTCGAGCAGTACGCCGTCACCGCAGCACAACACTTCACGCGCTAAACTGCAAGCCTATTGCGCTGGTGAACTTCCATGAGAGCGGCGCCAATAGATCGGCAACGCACGCCACTGCACTCGAGCAGTACGCCGTCACCGCAGCACAACACTTCACGCGCTAAACTGCAAGCCTATTGCGCTGGTGAACTTCCATGCGAGCGGCGCCAATAGATCGGCAACGCACGCCACTGCACTCGAGCAGTACGCCGTCACCGCAGCACAACACTTCACGCGCTAAACTGCAAGCCTATTGCGCTGGTGAACTTCCATGAGAGCGGCGCCAATAGATCGGCAACGCACGCCACTGCACTCGAGCAGTACGCCGTCACCGCAGCACAACACTTCACGCGCTAAACTGCAAGCCTATTGCGCTGGTGAACTTCCATGAGAGCGGCGCCAATAGATCGGCAACGCACGCCACTGCACTCGAGCAGTACGCCGTCACCGCAGCACAACACTTCACGCGCTAAACTGCAAGCCTATTGCGCTGGTGAACTTCCATGAGAGCGGCGCCAATAGATCGGCAACGCACGCCACTGCACTCGAGCAGTACGCCGTCACCGCAGCACAACACTTCACGCGCTAAACTGCAAGCCTATTGCGCTGGTGAACTTCCATGAGAGCGGCGCCAATAGATCGGCAACGCACGCCACTGCACTCGAGCAGTAC
The DNA here is from genome assembly GCA_030143305.2 of Amblyomma americanum. Taxonomy (NCBI): domain Eukaryota; kingdom Metazoa; phylum Arthropoda; class Arachnida; order Ixodida; family Ixodidae; genus Amblyomma; species Amblyomma americanum. The sequence continues at coordinate 71,603 of JARKHS020004154.1, forward strand.
GCCGTCACCGCAGCACAACACTTCACGCGCTAAACTGCAAGCCTATTGCGCTGGTGAACTTCCATGAGAGCGGCGCCAATAGATCGGCAACGCACGCCACTGCACTCGAGCAGTACGCCGTCACCGCAGCACAACACTTCACGCGCTAAACTGCAAGCCTATTGCGCTGGTGAACTTCCATGAGAGCGGCGCCAATAGATCGGCAACGCACGCCACTGCACTCGAGCAGTACGCCGTCACCGCAGCACAACACTTCACGCGCTAAACTGCAAGCCTATTGCGCTGGTGAACTTCCATGAGAGCGGCGCCAATAGATCGGCAACGCACGCCACTGCACTCGAGCAGTACGCCGTCACCGCAGCACAACACTTCACGCGCTAAACTGCAAGCCTATTGCGCTGGTGAACTTCCATGAGAGCGGCGCCAATAGATCGGCAACGCACGCCACTGCACTCGAGCAGTACGCCGTCACCGCAGCACAACACTTCACGCGCTAAACTGCAAGCCTATTGCGCTGGTGAACTTCCATGCGAGCGGCGCCAATAGATCGGCAACGCACGCCACTGCACTCGAGCAGTACGCCGTCACCGCAGCACAACACTTCACGCGCTAAACTGCAAGCCTATTGCGCTGGTGAACTTCCATGAGAGCGGCGCCAATAGATCGGCAACGCACGCCACTGTACTCGAGCAGTACGCCGTCACCGCAGCACAACACTTCACGCGCTAAACTGCAAGCCTATTGCGCTGGTGAACTTCCATGAGAGCGGCGCCAATAGATCGGCAACGCACGCCACTGCCTCGAGCAGTACGCCGTCACCGCAGCACAACACTTCACGCGCTAAACTGCAAGCCTATTGCGCTGGTGAACTTCCATGAGAGCGGCGCCAATAGATCGGCAACGCACGCCACTGCACTCGAGCAGTACGCCGTCACCGCAGCACAACACTTCACGCGCTAAACTGCAAGCCTATTGCGCTGGTGAACTTCCATGCGAGCGGCGCCAATAGATCGGCAACGCACGCCACTGCACTCGAACAGTACGCCGTCACCGCAGCACAACACTTCACGCGCTAAACTGCAAGCCTATTGCGCTGGTGAACTTCCATGAGAGCGGCGCCAATAGATCGGCAACGCACGCCACTGCCTCGAGCAGTACGCCGTCACCGCAGCACAACACTTCACGCGCTAAACTGCAAGCCTATTGCGCTGGTGAACTTCCATGAGAGCGGCGCCAATAGATCGGCAACGCACGCCACTGCACTCGAACAGTACGCCGTCACCGCAGCACAACACTTCACGCGCTAAACTGCAAGCCTATTGCGCTGGTGAACTTCCATGAGAGCGGCGCCAATAGATCGGCAACGCACGCCACTGCACTCGAGCAGTACGCCGTCACCGCAGCACAACACTTCACGCGCTAAACTGCAAGCCTATTGCGCTGGTGAACTTCCATGAGAGCGGCGCCAATAGATCGGCAACGCACGCCACTGCACTCGAGCAGTACGCCGTCACCGCAGCACAACACTTCACGCGCTAAACTGCAAGCCTATTGCGCTGGTGAACTTCCATGAGAGCGGCGCCAATAGATCGGCAACGCACGCCACTGCACTCGAACAGTACGCCGTCACCGCAGCACAACACTTCACGCGCTAAACTGCAAGCCTATTGCGCTGGTGAACTTCCATGAGAGCGGCGCCAATAGATCGGCAACGCACGCCACTGCACTCGAACAGTACGCCGTCACCGCAGCACAACACTTCACGCGCTAAACTGCAAGCCTATTGCGCTGGTGAACTTCCATGAGAGCGGCGCCAATAGATCGGCAACGCACGCCACTGCACTCGAACAGTACGCCGTCACCGCAGCACAACACTTCACGCGCTAAACTGCAAGCCTATTGCGCTGGTGAACTTCCATGAGAGCGGCGCCAATAGATCGGCAACGCACGCCACTGCACTCGAACAGTACGCCGTCACCGCAGCACAACACTTCACGCGCTAAACTGCAAGCCTATTGCGCTGGTGAACTTCCATGAGAGCGGCGCCAATAGATCGGCAACGCACGCCACTGCACTCGAACAGTACGCCGTCACCGCAGCACAACACTTCACGCGCTAAACTGCAAGCCTATTGCGCTGGTGAACTTCCATGAGAGCGGCGCCAATAGATCGGCAACGCACGCCACTGCACTCGAACAGTACGCCGTCACCGCAGCACAACACTTCACGCGCTAAACTGCAAGCCTATTGCGCTGGTGAACTTCCATGAGAGCGGCGCCAATAGATCGGCAACGCACGCCACTGCACTCGAACAGTACGCCGTCACCGCAGCACAACACTTCACGCGCTAAACTGCAAGCCTATTGCGCTGGTGAACTTCCATGAGAGCGGCGCCAATAGATCGGCAACGCACGCCACTGCACTCGAACAGTACGCCGTCACCGCAGCACAACACTTCACGCGCTAAACTGCAAGCCTATTGCGCTGGTGAACTTCCATGAGAGCGGCGCCAATAGATCGGCAACGCACGCCACTGCACTCGAACAGTACGCCGTCACCGCAGCACAACACTTCACGCGCTAAACTGCAAGCCTATTGCGCTGGTGAACTTCCATGAGAGCGGCGCCAATAGATCGGCAACGCACGCCACTGCACTCGAACAGTACGCCGTCACCGCAGCACAACACTTCACGCGCTAAACTGCAAGCCTATTGCGCTGGTGAACTTCCATGAGAGCGGCGCCAATAGATCGGCAACGCACGCCACTGCACTCGAACAGTACGCCGTCACCGCAGCACAACACTTCACGCGCTAAACTGCAAGCCTATTGCGCTGGTGAACTTCCATGAGAGCGGCGCCAATAGATCGGCAACGCACGCCACTGCACTCGAACAGTACGCCGTCACCGCAGCACAACACTTCACGCGCTAAACTGCAAGCCTATTGCGCTGGTGAACTTCCATGAGAGCGGCGCCAATAGATCGGCAACGCACGCCACTGCACTCGAACAGTACGCCGTCACCGCAGCACAACACTTCACGCGCTAAACTGCAAGCCTATTGCGCTGGTGAACTTCCATGAGAGCGGCGCCAATAGATCGGCAACGCACGCCACTGCACTCGAACAGTACGCCGTCACCGCAGCACAACACTTCACGCGCTAAACTGCAAGCCTATTGCGCTGGTGAACTTCCATGAGAGCGGCGCCAATAGATCGGCAACGCACGCCACTGCACTCGAACAGTACGCCGTCACCGCAGCACAACACTTCACGCGCTAAACTGCAAGCCTATTGCGCTGGTGAACTTCCATGAGAGCGGCGCCAATAGATCGGCAACGCACGCCACTGCACTCGAACAGTACGCCGTCACCGCAGCACAACACTTCACGCGCTAAACTGCAAGCCTATTGCGCTGGTGAACTTCCATGAGAGCGGCGCCAATAGATCGGCAACGCACGCCACTGCACTCGAACAGTACGCCGTCACCGCAGCACAACACTTCACGCGCTAAACTGCAAGCCTATTGCGCTGGTGAACTTCCATGAGAGCGGCGCCAATAGATCGGCAACGCACGCCACTGCACTCGAACAGTACGCCGTCACCGCAGCACAACACTTCACGCGCTAAACTGCAAGCCTATTGCGCTGGTGAACTTCCATGAGAGCGGCGCCAATAGATCGGCAACGCACGCCACTGCACTCGAACAGTACGCCGTCACCGCAGCACAACACTTCACGCGCTAAACTGCAAGCCTATTGCGCTGGTGAACTTCCATGAGAGCGGCGCCAATAGATCGGCAACGCACGCCACTGCACTCGAACAGTACGCCGTCACCGCAGCACAACACTTCACGCGCTAAACTGCAAGCCTATTGCGCTGGTGAACTTCCATGAGAGCGGCGCCAATAGATCGGCAACGCACGCCACTGCACTCGAACAGTACGCCGTCACCGCAGCACAACACTTCACGCGCTAAACTGCAAGCCTATTGCGCTGGTGAACTTCCATGAGAGCGGCGCCAATAGATCGGCAACGCACGCCACTGCACTCGAACAGTACGCCGTCACCGCAGCACAACACTTCACGCGCTAAACTGCAAGCCTATTGCGCTGGTGAACTTCCATGAGAGCGGCGCCAATAGATCGGCAACGCACGCCACTGCACTCGAACAGTACGCCGTCACCGCAGCACAACACTTCACGCGCTAAACTGCAAGCCTATTGCGCTGGTGAACTTCCATGAGAGCGGCGCCAATAGATCGGCAACGCACGCCACTGCACTCGAACAGTACGCCGTCACCGCAGCACAACACTTCACGCGCTAAACTGCAAGCCTATTGCGCTGGTGAACTTCCATGAGAGCGGCGCCAATAGATCGGCAACGCACGCCACTGCACTCGAACAGTACGCCGTCACCGCAGCACAACACTTCACGCGCTAAACTGCAAGCCTATTGCGCTGGTGAACTTCCATGAGAGCGGCGCCAATAGATCGGCAACGCACGCCACTGCACTCGAACAGTACGCCGTCACCGCAGCACAACACTTCACGCGCTAAACTGCAAGCCTATTGCGCTGGTGAACTTCCATGAGAGCGGCGCCAATAGATCGGCAACGCACGCCACTGCACTCGAGCAGTACGCCGTCACCGCAGCACAACACTTCACGCGCTAAACTGCAAGCCTATTGCGCTGGTGAACTTCCATGAGAGCGGCGCCAATAGATCGGCAACGCACGCCACTGCACTCGAGCAGTACGCCGTCACCGCAGCACAACACTTCACGCGCTAAACTGCAAGCCTATTGCGCTGGTGAACTTCCATGAGAGCGGCGCCAATAGATCGGCAACGCACGCCACTGCACTCGAGCAGTACGCCGTCACCGCAGCACAACACTTCACGCGCTAAACTGCAAGCCTATTGCGCTGGTGAACTTCCATGAGAGCGGCGCCAATAGATCGGCAACGCACGCCACTGCACTCGAGCAGTACGCCGTCACCGCAGCACAACACTTCACGCGCTAAACTGCAAGCCTATTGCGCTGGTGAACTTCCATGAGAGCGGCGCCAATAGATCGGCAACGCACGCCACTGCACTCGAGCAGTACGCCGTCACCGCAGCACAACACTTCACGCGCTAAACTGCAAGCCTATTGCGCTGGTGAACTTCCATGAGAGCGGCGCCAATAGATCGGCAACGCACGCCACTGCACTCGAGCAGTACGCCGTCACCGCAGCACAACACTTCACGCGCTAAACTGCAAGCCTATTGCGCTGGTGAACTTCCATGAGAGCGGCGCCAATAGATCGGCAACGCACGCCACTGCACTCGAGCAGTACGCCGTCACCGCAGCACAACACTTCACGCGCTAAACTGCAAGCCTATTGCGCTGGTGAACTTCCATGAGAGCGGCGCCAATAGATCGGCAACGCACGCCACTGCACTCGAGCAGTACGCCGTCACCGCAGCACAACACTTCACGCGCTAAACTGCAAGCCTATTGCGCTGGTGAACTTCCATGAGAGCGGCGCCAATAGATCGGCAACGCACGCCACTGCACTCGAGCAGTACGCCGTCACCGCAGCACAACACTTCACGCGCTAAACTGCAAGCCTATTGCGCTGGTGAACTTCCATGCGAGCGGCGCCAATAGATCGGCAACGCACGCCACTGCACTCGAGCAGTACGCCGTCACCGCAGCACAACACTTCACGCGCTAAACTGCAAGCCTATTGCGCTGGTGAACTTCCATGAGAGCGGCGCCAATAGATCGGCAACGCACGCCACTGCACTCGAGCAGTACGCCGTCACCGCAGCACAACACTTCACGCGCTAAACTGCAAGCCTATTGCGCTGGTGAACTTCCATGAGAGCGGCGCCAATAGATCGGCAACGCACGCCACTGCACTCGAACAGTACGCCGTCACCGCAGCACAACACTTCACGCGCTAAACTGCAAGCCTATTGCGCTGGTGAACTTCCATGAGAGCGGCGCCAATAGATCGGCAACGCACGCCACTGCCTCGAGCAGTACGCCGTCACCGCAGCACAACACTTCACGCGCTAAACTGCAAGCCTATTGCGCTGGTGAACTTCCATGCGAGCGGCGCCAATAGATCGGCAACGCACGCCACTGCACTCGAGCAGTACGCCGTCACCGCAGCACAACACTTCACGCGCTAAACTGCAAGCCTATTGCGCTGGTGAACTTCAATGCGAGCGGCGCCAATAGATCGGCAACGCACGCCACTGCACTCGAGCAGTACGCCGTCACCGCAGCACAACACTTCACGCGCTAAACTGCAAGCCTATTGCGCTGGTGAACTTCAATGAGAGCGGCGCCAATAGATCGGCAACGCACGCCACTGCACTCGAGCAGTACGCCGTCACCGCAGCACAACACTTCACGCGCTAAACTGCAAGCCTATTGCGCTGGTGAACTTCCATGAGAGCGGCGCCAATAGATCGGCAACGCACGCCACTGTACTCGAGCAGTACGCCGTCACCGCAGCACAACACTTCACGCGCTAAACTGCAAGCCTATTGCGCTGGTGAACTTCCATGCGAGCGGCGCCAATAGATCGGCAACGCACGCCACTGCACTCGAGCAGTACGCCGTCACCGCAGCACAACACTTCACGCGCTAAACTGCAAGCCTATTGCGCTGGTGAACTTCCATGAGAGCGGCGCCAATAGATCGGCAACGCACGCCACTGTACTCGAGCAGTACGCCGTCACCGCAGCACAACACTTCACGCGCTAAACTGCAAGCCTATTGCGCTGGTGAACTTCCATGAGAGCGGCGCCAATAGATCGGCAACGCACGCCACTGCACTCGAGCAGTACGCCGTCACCGCAGCACAACACTTCACGCGCTAAACTGCAAGCCTATTGCGCTGGTGAACTTCCATGAGAGCGGCGCCAATAGATCGGCAACGCACGCCACTGCACTCGAGCAGTACGCCGTCACCGCAGCACAACACTTCACGCGCTAAACTGCAAGCCTATTGCGCTGGTGAACTTCCATGAGAGCGGCGCCAATAGATCGGCAACGCACGCCACTGCACTCGAGCAGTACGCCGTCACCGCAGCACAACACTTCACGCGCTAAACTGCAAGCCTATTGCGCTGGTGAACTTCCATGAGAGCGGCGCCAATAGATCGGCAACGCACGCCACTGCACTCGAGCAGTACGCCGTCACCGCAGCACAACACTTCACGCGCTAAACTGCAAGCCTATTGCGCTGGTGAACTTCCATGAGAGCGGCGCCAATAGATCGGCAACGCACGCCACTGTACTCGAGCAGTACGCCGTCACCGCAGCACAACACTTCACGCGCTAAACTGCAAGCCTATTGCGCTGGTGAACTTCCATGCGAGCGGCGCCAATAGATCGGCAACGCACGCCACTGTACTCGAGCAGTACGCCGTCACCGCAGCACAACACTTCACGCGCTAAACTGCAAGCCTATTGCGCTGGTGAACTTCCATGAGAGCGGCGCCAATAGATCGGCAACGCACGCCACTGCACTCGAGCAGTACGCCGTCACCGCAGCACAACACTTCACGCGCTAAACTGCAAGCCTATTGCGCTGGTGAACTTCCATGAGAGCGGCGCCAATAGATCGGCAACGCACGCCACTGTACTCGAGCAGTACGCCGTCACCGCAGCACAACACTTCACGCGCTAAACTGCAAGCCTATTGCGCTGGTGAACTTCCATGAGAGCGGCGCCAATAGATCGGCAACGCACGCCACTGTACTCGAGCAGTACGCCGTCACCGCAGCACAACACTTCACGCGCTAAACTGCAAGCCTATTGCGCTGGTGAACTTCCATGAGAGCGGCGCCAATAGATCGGCAACGCACGCCACTGCACTCGAGCAGTACGCCGTCACCGCAGCACAACACTTCACGCGCTAAACTGCAAGCCTATTGCGCTGGTGAACTTCCATGAGAGCGGCGCCAATAGATCGGCAACGCACGCCACTGCACTCGAGCAGTACGCCGTCACCGCAGCACAACACTTCACGCGCTAAACTGCAAGCCTATTGCGCTGGTGAACTTCCATGAGAGCGGCGCCAATAGATCGGCAACGCACGCCACTGCACTCGAGCAGTACGCCGTCACCGCAGCACAACACTTCACGCGCTAAACTGCAAGCCTATTGCGCTGGTGAACTTCCATGAGAGCGGCGCCAATAGATCGGCAACGCACGCCACTGCACTCGAGCAGTACGCCGTCACCGCAGCACAACACTTCACGCGCTAAACTGCAAGCCTATTGCGCTGGTGAACTTCCATGAGAGCGGCGCCAATAGATCGGCAACGCACGCCACTGTACTCGAGCAGTACGCCGTCACCGCAGCACAACACTTCACGCGCTAAACTGCAAGCCTATTGCGCTGGTGAACTTCCATGAGAGCGGCGCCAATAGATCGGCAACGCACGCCACTGCACTCGAGCAGTACGCCGTCACCGCAGCACAACACTTCACGCGCTAAACTGCAAGCCTATTGCGCTGGTGAACTTCCATGAGAGCGGCGCCAATAGATCGGCAACGCACGCCACTGCACTCGAGCAGTACGCCGTCACCGCAGCACAACACTTCACGCGCTAAACTGCAAGCCTATTGCGCTGGTGAACTTCCATGCGAGCGGCGCCAATAGATCGGCAACGCACGCCACTGCCTCGAGCAGTACGCCGTCACCGCAGCACAACACTTCACGCGCTAAACTGCAAGCCTATTGCGCTGGTGAACTTCCATGCGAGCGGCGCCAATAGATCGGCAACGCACGCCACTGCCTCGAGCAGTACGCCGTTACCGCAGCACAACACTTCACGCGCTAAACTGCAAGCCTATTGCGCTGGTGAACTTCCATGAGAGCGGCGCCAATAGATCGGCAACGCACGCCACTGTACTCGAGCAGTACGCCGTCACCGCAGCACAACACTTCACGCGCTAAACTGCAAGCCTATTGCGCTGGTGAACTTCCATGCGAGCGGCGCCAATAGATCGGCAACGCACGCCACTGCCTCGAGCAGTACGCCGTCACCGCAGCACAACACTTCACGCGCTAAACTGCAAGCCTATTGCGCTGGTGAACTTCCATGAGAGCGGCGCCAATAGATCGGCAACGCAGGCCACTGCACTCGAACAGTACGCCGTCACCGCAGCACAACACTTCACGCGCTAAACTGCAAGCCTATTGCGCTGGTGAACTTCCATGCGAGCGGCGCCAATAGATCGGCAACGCACGCCACTGCCTCGAGCAGTACGCCGTTACCGCAGCACAACACTTCACGCGCTAAACTGCAAGCCTATTGCGCTGGTGAACTTCCATGAGAGCGGCGCCAATAGATCGGCAACGCACGCCACTGCACTCGAGCAGTACGCCGTCACCGCAGCACAACACTTCACGCGCTAAACTGCAAGCCTATTGCGCTGGTGAACTTCCATGAGAGCGGCGCCAATAGATCGGCAACGCACGCCACTGTACTCGAGCAGTACGCCGTCACCGCAGCACAACACTTCACGCGCTAAACTGCAAGCCTATTGCGCTGGTGAACTTCCATGAGAGCGGCGCCAATAGATCGGCAACGCACGCCACTGCACTCGAGCAGTACGCCGTCACCGCAGCACAACACTTCACGCGCTAAACTGCAAGCCTATTGCGCTGGTGAACTTCCATGCGAGCGGCGCCAATAGATCGGCAACGCACGCCACTGCACTCGAGCAGTACGCCGTCACCGCAGCACAACACTTCACGCGCTAAACTGCAAGCCTATTGCGCTGGTGAACTTCCATGCGAGCGGCGCCAATAGATCGGCAACGCACGCCACTGCCTCGAGCAGTACGCCGTTACCGCAGCACAACACTTCACGCGCTAAACTGCAAGCCTATTGCGCTGGTGAACTTCCATGAGAGCGGCGCCAATAGATCGGCAACGCACGCCACTGCCTCGAGCAGTACGCCGTCACCGCAGCACAACACTTCACGCGCTAAACTGCAAGCCTATTGCGCTGGTGAACTTCCATGAGAGCGGCGCCAATAGATCGGCAACGCACGCCACTGCCTCGAGCAGTACGCCGTCACCGCAGCACAACACTTCACGCGCTAAACTGCAAGCCTATTGCGCTGGTGAACTTCCATGCGAGCGGCGCCAATAGATCGGCAACGCACGCCACTGCACTCGAGCAGTACGCCGTCACCGCAGCACAACACTTCACGCGCTAAACTGCAAGCCTATTGCGCTGGTGAACTTCCATGCGAGCGGCGCCAATAGATCGGCAACGCAGGCCACTGCCTCGAGCAGTACGCCGTTACCGCAGCACAACACTTCACGCGCTAAACTGCAAGCCTATTGCGCTGGTGAACTTCCATGCGAGCGGCGCCAATAGATCGGCAACGCACGCCACTGCACTCGAGCAGTACGCCGTCACCGCAGCACAACACTTCACGCGCTAAACTGCAAGCCTATTGCGCTGGTGAACTTCCATGCGAGCGGCGCCAATAGATCGGCAACGCACGCCACTGCCTCGAGCAGTACGCCGTCACCGCAGCACAACACTTCACGCGCTAAACTGCAAGCCTATTGCGCTGGTGAACTTCCATGCGAGCGGCGCCAATAGATCGGCAACGCACGCCACTGCACTCGAGCAGTACGCCGTCACCGCAGCACAACACTTCACGCGCTAAACTGCAAGCCTATTGCGCTGGTGAACTTCCATGAGAGCGGCGCCAATAGATCGGCAACGCACGCCACTGCCTCGAGCAGTACGCCGTCACCGCAGCACAACACTTCACGCGCTAAACTGCAAGCCTATTGCGCTGGTGAACTTCCATGCGAGCGGCGCCAATAGATCGGCAACGCACGCCACTGCACTCGAACAGTACGCCGTCACCGCAGCACAACACTTCACGCGCTAAACTGCAAGCCTATTGCGCTGGTGAACTTCCATGAGAGCGGCGCCAATAGATCGGCAACGCACGCCACTGCACTCGAGCAGTACGCCGTCACCGCAGCACAACACTTCACGCGCTAAACTGCAAGCCTATTGCGCTGGTGAACTTCCATGCGAGCGGCGCCAATAGATCGGCAACGCACGCCACTGCCTCGAGCAGTACGCCGTTACCGCAGCACAACACTTCACGCGCTAAACTGCAAGCCTATTGCGCTGGTGAACTTCCATGCGAGCGGCGCCAATAGATCGGCAACGCACGCCACTGCACTCGAGCAGTACGCCGTCACCGCAGCACAACACTTCACGCGCTAAACTGCAAGCCTATTGCGCTGGTGAACTTCCATGCGAGCGGCGCCAATAGATCGGCAACGCACGCCACTGCCTCGAGCAGTACGCCGTTACCGCAGCACAACACTTCACGCGCTAAACTGCAAGCCTATTGCGCTGGTGAACTTCCATGCGAGCGGCGCCAATAGATCGGCAACGCACGCCACTGCACTCGAGCAGTACGCCGTCACCGCAGCACAACACTTCACGCGCTAAACTGCAAGCCTATTGCGCTGGTGAACTTCCATGAGAGCGGCGCCAATAGATCGGCAACGCACGCCACTGCACTCGAGCAGTACGCCGTCACCGCAGCACAACACTTCACGCGCTAAACTGCAAGCCTATTGCGCTGGTGAACTTCCATGCGAGCGGCGCCAATAGATCGGCAACGCACGCCACTGCACTCGAACAGTACGCCGTCACCGCAGCACAACACTTCACGCGCTAAACTGCAAGCCTATTGCGCTGGTGAACTTCCATGAGAGCGGCGCCAATAGATCGGCAACGCACGCCACTGCACTCGAGCAGTACGCCGTCACCGCAGCACAACACTTCACGCGCTAAACTGCAAGCCTATTGCGCTGGTGAACTTCCATGAGAGCGGCGCCAATAGATCGGCAACGCACGCCACTGCACTCGAGCAGTACGCCGTCACCGCAGCACAACACTTCACGCGCTAAACTGCAAGCCTATTGCGCTGGTGAACTTCCATGAGAGCGGCGCCAATAGATCGGCAACGCACGCCACTGCACTCGAGCAGTACGCCGTCACCGCAGCACAACACTTCACGCGCTAAACTGCAAGCCTATTGCGCTGGTGAACTTCCATGAGAGCGGCGCCAATAGATCGGCAACGCACGCCACTGCACTCGAACAGTACGCCGTCACCGCAGCACAACACTTCACGCGCTAAACTGCAAGCCTATTGCGCTGGTGAACTTCCATGAGAGCGGCGCCAATAGATCGGCAACGCACGCCACTGCACTCGAGCAGTACGCCGTCACCGCAGCACAACACTTCACGCGCTAAACTGCAAGCCTATTGCGCTGGTGAACTTCCATGAGAGCGGCGCCAATAGATCGGCAACGCACGCCACTGCCTCGAGCAGTACGCCGTCACCGCAGCACAACACTTCACGCGCTAAACTGCAAGCCTATTGCGCTGGTGAACTTCCATGAGAGCGGCGCCAATAGATCGGCAACGCACGCCACTGCACTCGAGCAGTACGCCGTCACCGCAGCACAACACTTCACGCGCTAAACTGCAAGCCTATTGCGCTGGTGAACTTCCATGAGAGCGGCGCCAATAGATCGGCAACGCACGCCACTGCACTCGAACAGTACGCCGTCACCGCAGCACAACACTTCACGCGCTAAACTGCAAGCCTATTGCGCTGGTGAACTTCCATGAGAGCGGCGCCAATAGATCGGCAACGCACGCCACTGCACTCGAGCAGTACGCCGTCACCGCAGCACAACACTTCACGCGCTAAACTGCAAGCCTATTGCGCTGGTGAACTTCCATGAGAGCGGCGCCAATAGATCGGCAACGCACGCCACTGCACTCGAACAGTACGCCGTCACCGCAGCACAACACTTCACGCGCTAAACTGCAAGCCTATTGCGCTGGTGAACTTCCATGAGAGCGGCGCCAATAGATCGGCAACGCACGCCACTGCACTCGAGCAGTACGCCGTCACCGCAGCACAACACTTCACGCGCTAAACTGCAAGCCTATTGCGCTGGTGAACTTCCATGAGAGCGGCGCCAATAGATCGGCAACGCACGCCACTGCACTCGAGCAGTACGCCGTCACCGCAGCACAACACTTCACGCGCTAAACTGCAAGCCTATTGCGCTGGTGAACTTCCATGAGAGCGGCGCCAATAGATCGGCAACGCACGCCACTGCACTCGAGCAGTACGCCGTCACCGCAGCACAACACTTCACGCGCTAAACTGCAAGCCTATTGCGCTGGTGAACTTCCATGAGAGCGGCGCCAATAGATCGGCAACGCACGCCACTGCACTCGAACAGTACGCCGTCACCGCAGCACAACACTTCACGCGCTAAACTGCAAGCCTATTGCGCTGGTGAACTTCCATGAGAGCGGCGCCAATAGATCGGCAACGCACGCCACTGCACTCGAACAGTACGCCGTCACCGCAGCACAACACTTCACGCGCTAAACTGCAAGCCTATTGCGCTGGTGAACTTCCATGAGAGCGGCGCCAATAGATCGGCAACGCACGCCACTGCACTCGAACAGTACGCCGTCACCGCAGCACAACACTTCACGCGCTAAACTGCAAGCCTATTGCGCTGGTGAACTTCCATGAGAGCGGCGCCAATAGATCGGCAACGCACGCCACTGCACTCGAGCAGTACGCCGTCACCGCAGCACAACACTTCACGCGCTAAACTGCAAGCCTATTGCGCTGGTGAACTTCCATGAGAGCGGCGCCAATAGATCGGCAACGCACGCCGCTGCCTCGAGCAGTACGCCGTTACCGCAGCACAACACTTCACGCGCTAAACTGCAAGCCTATTGCGCTGGTGAACTTCCATGAGAGCGGCGCCAATAGATCGGCAACGCACGCCACTGCCTCGAGCAGTACGCCGTCACCGCAGCACAACACTTCACGCGCTAAACTGCAAGCCTATTGCGCTGGTGAACTTCCATGAGAGCGGCGCCAATAGATCGGCAACGCACGCCACTGCACTCGAACAGTACGCCGTCACCGCAGCACAACACTTCACGCGCTAAACTGCAAGCCTATTGCGCTGGTGAACTTCCATGCGAGCGGCGCCAATAGATCGGCAACGCACGCCACTGCCTCGAGCAGTACGCCGTCACCGCAGCACAACACTTCACGCGCTAAACTGCAAGCCTATTGCGCTGGTGAACTTCCATGAGAGCGGCGCCAATAGATCGGCAACGCACGCCACTGCCTCGAGCAGTACGCCGTCACCGCAGCACAACACTTCACGCGCTAAACTGCAAGCCTATTGCGCTGGTGAACTTCCATGAGAGCGGCGCCAATAGATCGGCAACGCACGCCACTGCACTCGAGCAGTACGCCGTCACCGCAGCACAACACTTCACGCGCTAAACTGCAAGCCTATTGCGCTGGTGAACTTCCATGAGAGCGGCGCCAATAGATCGGCAACGCACGCCACTGCACTCGAGCAGTACGCCGTCACCGCAGCACAACACTTCACGCGCTAAACTGCAAGCCTATTGCGCTGGTGAACTTCCATGAGAGCGGCGCCAATAGATCGGCAACGCACGCCACTGCCTCGAGCAGTACGCCGTCACCGCAGCACAACACTTCACGCGCTAAACTGCAAGCCTATTGCGCTGGTGAACTTCCATGAGAGCGGCGCCAATAGATCGGCAACGCACGCCACTGCACTCGAACAGTACGCCGTCACCGCAGCACAACACTTCACGCGCTAAACTGCAAGCCTATTGCGCTGGTGAACTTCCATGCGAGCGGCGCCAATAGATCGGCAACGCACGCCACTGCCTCGAGCAGTACGCCGTCACCGCAGCACAACACTTCACGTGCTAAACTGCAAGCCTATTGCGCTGGTGAACTTCCATGAGAGCGGCGCCAATAGATCGGCAACGCACGCCACTGCACTCGAGCAGTACGCCGTCACCGCAGCACAACACTTCACGCGCTAAACTGCAAGCCTATTGCGCTGGTGAACTTCCATGAGAGCGGCGCCAATAGATCGGCAACGCACGCCACTGCCTCGAGCAGTACGCCGTCACCGCAGCACAACACTTCACGCGCTAAACTGCAAGCCTATTGCGCTGGTGAACTTCCATGAGAGCGGCGCCAATAGATCGGCAACGCACGCCACTGCCTCGAGCAGTACGCCGTCACCGCAGCACAACACTTCACGCGCTAAACTGCAAGCCTATTGCGCTGGTGAACTTCCATGAGAGCGGCGCCAATAGATCGGCAACGCACGCCACTGCACTCGAACAGTACGCCGTCACCGCAGCACAACACTTCACGCGCTAAACTGCAAGCCTATTGCGCTGGTGAACTTCCATGCGAGCGGCGCCAATAGATCGGCAACGCACGCCACTGCCTCGAGCAGTACGCCGTCACCGCAGCACAACACTTCACGCGCTAAACTGCAAGCCTATTGCGCTGGTGAACTTCCATGAGAGCGGCGCCAATAGATCGGCAACGCACGCCACTGCCTCGAGCAGTACGCCGTCACCGCAGCACAACACTTCACGCGCTAAACTGCAAGCCTATTGCGCTGGTGAACTTCCATGAGAGCGGCGCCAATAGATCGGCAACGCACGCCACTGCCTCGAGCAGTACGCCGTCACCGCAGCACAACACTTCACGCGCTAAACTGCAAGCCTATTGCGCTGGTGAACTTCCATGAGAGCGGCGCCAATAGATCGGCAACGCACGCCACTGCACTCGAGCAGTACGCCGTCACCGCAGCACAACACTTCACGCGCTAAACTGCAAGCCTATTGCGCTGGTGAACTTCCATGAGAGCGGCGCCAATAGATCGGCAACGCACGCCACTGCCTCGAGCAGTACGCCGTCACCGCAGCACAACACTTCACGCGCTAAACTGCAAGCCTATTGCGCTGGTGAACTTCCATGCGAGCGGCGCCAATAGATCGGCAACGCACGCCACTGCACTCGAACAGTACGCCGTCACCGCAGCACAACACTTCACGCGCTAAACTGCAAGCCTATTGCGCTGGTGAACTTCCATGAGAGCGGCGCCAATAGATCGGCAACGCACGCCACTGCCTCGAGCAGTACGCCGTCACCGCAGCACAACACTTCACGCGCTAAACTGCAAGCCTATTGCGCTGGTGAACTTCCATGAGAGCGGCGCCAATAGATCGGCAACGCACGCCACTGCCTCGAGCAGTACGCCGTCACCGCAGCACAACACTTCACGCGCTAAACTGCAAGCCTATTGCGCTGGTGAACTTCCATGAGAGCGGCGCCAATAGATCGGCAACGCACGCCACTGCACTCGAGCAGTACGCCGTCACCGCAGCACAACACTTCACGCGCTAAACTGCAAGCCTATTGCGCTGGTGAACTTCCATGCGAGCGGCGCCAATAGATCGGCAACGCACGCCACTGCACTCGAGCAGTACGCCGTCACCGCAGCACAACACTTCACGCGCTAAACTGCAAGCCTATTGCGCTGGTGAACTTCCATGAGAGCGGCGCCAATAGATCGGCAACGCACGCCACTGCACTCGAGCAGTACGCCGTCACCGCAGCACAACACTTCACGCGCTAAACTGCAAGCCTATTGCGCTGGTGAACTTCCATGAGAGCGGCGCCAATAGATCGGCAACGCACGCCACTGCACTCGAGCAGTACGCCGTCACCGCAGCACAACACTTCACGCGCTAAACTGCAAGCCTATTGCGCTGGTGAACTTCCATGAGAGCGGCGCCAATAGATCGGCAACGCACGCCACTGTACTCGAGCAGTACGCCGTCACCGCAGCACAACACTTCACGCGCTAAACTGCAAGCCTATTGCGCTGGTGAACTTCCATGCGAGCGGCGCCAATAGATCGGCAACGCACGCCACTGCCTCGAGCAGTACGCCGTCACCGCAGCACAACACTTCACGTGCTAAACTGCAAGCCTATTGCGCTGGTGAACTTCCATGAGAGCGGCGCCAATAGATCGGCAACGCACGCCACTGTACTCGAGCAGTACGCCGTCACCGCAGCACAACACTTCACGCGCTAAACTGCAAGCCTATTGCGCTGGTGAACTTCCATGCGAGCGGCGCCAATAGATCGGCAACGCACGCCACTGCCTCGAGCAGTACGCCGTCACCGCAGCACAACACTTCACGTGCTAAACTGCAAGCCTATTGCGCTGGTGAACTTCCATGCGAGCGGCGCCAATAGATCGGCAACGCAGGCCACTGCA
The DNA here is from genome assembly GCA_030143305.2 of Amblyomma americanum. NCBI lineage: Eukaryota > Metazoa > Arthropoda > Arachnida > Ixodida > Ixodidae > Amblyomma > Amblyomma americanum. The sequence continues at coordinate 88,843 of JARKHS020004154.1, forward strand.
CTCGAACAGTACGCCGTCACCGCAGCACAACACTTCACGCGCTAAACTGCAAGCCTATTGCGCTGGTGAACTTCCATGCGAGCGGCGCCAATAGATCGGCAACGCACGCCACTGCCTCGAGCAGTACGCCGTTACCGCAGCACAACACTTCACGCGCTAAACTGCAAGCCTATTGCGCTGGTGAACTTCCATGCGAGCGGCGCCAATAGATCGGCAACGCAGGCCACTGCACTCGAACAGTACGCCGTTACCGCAGCACAACACTTCACGCGCTAAACTGCAAGCCTATTGCGCTGGTGAACTTCCATGAGAGCGGCGCCAATAGATCGGCAACGCACGCCACTGCCTCGAGCAGTACGCCGTCACCGCAGCACAACACTTCACGCGCTAAACTGCAAGCCTATTGCGCTGGTGAACTTCCATGAGAGCGGCGCCAATAGATCGGCAACGCACGCCACTGCCTCGAGCAGTACGCCGTTACCGCAGCACAACACTTCACGCGCTAAACTGCAAGCCTATTGCGCTGGTGAACTTCCATGAGAGCGGCGCCAATAGATCGGCAACGCACGCCACTGCCTCGAGCAGTACGCCGTCACCGCAGCACAACACTTCACGTGCTAAACTGCAAGCCTATTGCGCTGGTGAACTTCCATGAGAGCGGCGCCAATAGATCGGCAACGCACGCCACTGCACTCGAACAGTACGCCGTCACCGCAGCACAACACTTCACGCGCTAAACTGCAAGCCTATTGCGCTGGTGAACTTCCATGCGAGCGGCGCCAATAGATCGGCAACGCACGCCACTGCCTCGAGCAGTACGCCGTCACCGCAGCACAACACTTCACGCGCTAAACTGCAAGCCTATTGCGCTGGTGAACTTCCATGAGAGCGGCGCCAATAGATCGGCAACGCACGCCACTGCCTCGAGCAGTACGCCGTCACCGCAGCACAACACTTCACGCGCTAAACTGCAAGCCTATTGCGCTGGTGAACTTCCATGCGAGCGGCGCCAATAGATCGGCAACGCACGCCACTGCCTCGAGCAGTACGCCGTCACCGCAGCACAACACTTCACGCGCTAAACTGCAAGCCTATTGCGCTGGTGAACTTCCATGAGAGCGGCGCCAATAGATCGGCAACGCACGCCACTGCACTCGAGCAGTACGCCGTCACCGCAGCACAACACTTCACGCGCTAAACTGCAAGCCTATTGCGCTGGTGAACTTCCATGCGAGCGGCGCCAATAGATCGGCAACGCACGCCACTGCCTCGAGCAGTACGCCGTCACCGCAGCACAACACTTCACGTGCTAAACTGCAAGCCTATTGCGCTGGTGAACTTCCATGAGAGCGGCGCCAATAGATCGGCAACGCACGCCACTGCACTCGAACAGTACGCCGTCACCGCAGCACAACACTTCACGCGCTAAACTGCAAGCCTATTGCGCTGGTGAACTTCCATGCGAGCGGCGCCAATAGATCGGCAACGCACGCCACTGCCTCGAGCAGTACGCCGTCACCGCAGCACAACACTTCACGCGCTAAACTGCAAGCCTATTGCGCTGGTGAACTTCCATGAGAGCGGCGCCAATAGATCGGCAACGCACGCCACTGCACTCGAGCAGTACGCCGTCACCGCAGCACAACACTTCACGCGCTAAACTGCAAGCCTATTGCGCTGGTGAACTTCCATGAGAGCGGCGCCAATAGATCGGCAACGCACGCCACTGCCTCGAGCAGTACGCCGTTACCGCAGCACAACACTTCACGCGCTAAACTGCAAGCCTATTGCGCTGGTGAACTTCCATGCGAGCGGCGCCAATAGATCGGCAACGCAGGCCACTGCACTCGAACAGTACGCCGTCACCGCAGCACAACACTTCACGCGCTAAACTGCAAGCCTATTGCGCTGGTGAACTTCCATGAGAGCGGCGCCAATAGATCGGCAACGCACGCCACTGCCTCGAGCAGTACGCCGTCACCGCAGCACAACACTTCACGCGCTAAACTGCAAGCCTATTGCGCTGGTGAACTTCCATGAGAGCGGCGCCAATAGATCGGCAACGCAGGCCACTGCACTCGAACAGTACGCCGTCACCGCAGCACAACACTTCACGCGCTAAACTGCAAGCCTATTGCGCTGGTGAACTTCCATGAGAGCGGCGCCAATAGATCGGCAACGCACGCCACTGCACTCGAGCAGTACGCCGTCACCGCAGCACAACACTTCACGCGCTAAACTGCAAGCCTATTGCGCTGGTGAACTTCCATGCGAGCGGCGCCAATAGATCGGCAACGCACGCCACTGCCTCGAGCAGTACGCCGTCACCGCAGCACAACACTTCACGCGCTAAACTGCAAGCCTATTGCGCTGGTGAACTTCCATGAGAGCGGCGCCAATAGATCGGCAACGCACGCCACTGTACTCGAGCAGTACGCCGTCACCGCAGCACAACACTTCACGCGCTAAACTGCAAGCCTATTGCGCTGGTGAACTTCCATGCGAGCGGCGCCAATAGATCGGCAACGCACGCCACTGCCTCGAGCAGTACGCCGTCACCGCAGCACAACACTTCACGCGCTAAACTGCAAGCCTATTGCGCTGGTGAACTTCCATGCGAGCGGCGCCAATAGATCGGCAACGCAGGCCACTGCACTCGAACAGTACGCCGTCACCGCAGCACAACACTTCACGCGCTAAACTGCAAGCCTATTGCGCTGGTGAACTTCCATGCGAGCGGCGCCAATAGATCGGCAACGCACGCCACTGCCTCGAGCAGTACGCCGTTACCGCAGCACAACACTTCACGCGCTAAACTGCAAGCCTATTGCGCTGGTGAACTTCCATGCGAGCGGCGCCAATAGATCGGCAACGCAGGCCACTGCACTCGAACAGTACGCCGTTACCGCAGCACAACACTTCACGCGCTAAACTGCAAGCCTATTGCGCTGGTGAACTTCCATGAGAGCGGCGCCAATAGATCGGCAACGCACGCCACTGCCTCGAGCAGTACGCCGTCACCGCAGCACAACACTTCACGCGCTAAACTGCAAGCCTATTGCGCTGGTGAACTTCCATGAGAGCGGCGCCAATAGATCGGCAACGCACGCCGCTGCCTCGAGCAGTACGCCGTTACCGCAGCACAACACTTCACGCGCTAAACTGCAAGCCTATTGCGCTGGTGAACTTCCATGAGAGCGGCGCCAATAGATCGGCAACGCACGCCACTGCCTCGAGCAGTACGCCGTCACCGCAGCACAACACTTCACGTGCTAAACTGCAAGCCTATTGCGCTGGTGAACTTCCATGAGAGCGGCGCCAATAGATCGGCAACGCACGCCACTGCACTCGAACAGTACGCCGTCACCGCAGCACAACACTTCACGCGCTAAACTGCAAGCCTATTGCGCTGGTGAACTTCCATGCGAGCGGCGCCAATAGATCGGCAACGCACGCCACTGCCTCGAGCAGTACGCCGTCACCGCAGCACAACACTTCACGCGCTAAACTGCAAGCCTATTGCGCTGGTGAACTTCCATGAGAGCGGCGCCAATAGATCGGCAACGCACGCCACTGCCTCGAGCAGTACGCCGTCACCGCAGCACAACACTTCACGCGCTAAACTGCAAGCCTATTGCGCTGGTGAACTTCCATGCGAGCGGCGCCAATAGATCGGCAACGCACGCCACTGCCTCGAGCAGTACGCCGTCACCGCAGCACAACACTTCACGCGCTAAACTGCAAGCCTATTGCGCTGGTGAACTTCCATGCGAGCGGCGCCAATAGATCGGCAACGCACGCCACTGCCTCGAGCAGTACGCCGTCACCGCAGCACAACACTTCACGCGCTAAACTGCAAGCCTATTGCGCTGGTGAACTTCCATGAGAGCGGCGCCAATAGATCGGCAACGCACGCCACTGCACTCGAGCAGTACGCCGTCACCGCAGCACAACACTTCACGCGCTAAACTGCAAGCCTATTGCGCTGGTGAACTTCCATGAGAGCGGCGCCAATAGATCGGCAACGCACGCCACTGCACTCGAGCAGTACGCCGTCACCGCAGCACAACACTTCACGCGCTAAACTGCAAGCCTATTGCGCTGGTGAACTTCCATGAGAGCGGCGCCAATAGATCGGCAACGCACGCCACTGCACTCGAACAGTACGCCGTCACCGCAGCACAACACTTCACGCGCTAAACTGCAAGCCTATTGCGCTGGTGAACTTCCATGAGAGCGGCGCCAATAGATCGGCAACGCACGCCACTGCACTCGAGCAGTACGCCGTCACCGCAGCACAACACTTCACGTGCTAAACTGCAAGCCTATTGCGCTGGTGAACTTCCATGAGAGCGGCGCCAATAGATCGGCAACGCACGCCACTGCCTCGAGCAGTACGCCGTCACCGCAGCACAACACTTCACGTGCTAAACTGCAAGCCTATTGCGCTGGTGAACTTCCATGCGAGCGGCGCCAATAGATCGGCAACGCACGCCACTGCACTCGAGCAGTACGCCGTCACCGCAGCACAACACTTCACGCGCTAAACTGCAAGCCTATTGCGCTGGTGAACTTCCATGAGAGCGGCGCCAATAGATCGGCAACGCACGCCACTGCACTCGAACAGTACGCCGTCACCGCAGCACAACACTTCACGCGCTAAACTGCAAGCCTATTGCGCTGGTGAACTTCCATGAGAGCGGCGCCAATAGATCGGCAACGCACGCCACTGCCTCGAGCAGTACGCCGTCACCGCAGCACAACACTTCACGCGCTAAACTGCAAGCCTATTGCGCTGGTGAACTTCCATGAGAGCGGCGCCAATAGATCGGCAACGCACGCCACTGCACTCGAGCAGTACGCCGTCACCGCAGCACAACACTTCACGTGCTAAACTGCAAGCCTATTGCGCTGGTGAACTTCCATGCGAGCGGCGCCAATAGATCGGCAACGCACGCCACTGCACTCGAGCAGTACGCCGTCACCGCAGCACAACACTTCACGTGCTAAACTGCAAGCCTATTGCGCTGGTGAACTTCCATGCGAGCGGCGCCAATAGATCGGCAACGCACGCCACTGCACTCGAGCAGTACGCCGTCACCGCAGCACAACACTTCACGCGCTAAACTGCAAGCCTATTGCGCTGGTGAACTTCCATGCGAGCGGCGCCAATAGATCGGCAACGCACGCCACTGCACTCGAGCAGTACGCCGTCACCGCAGCACAACACTTCACGCGCTAAACTGCAAGCCTATTGCGCTGGTGAACTTCCATGAGAGCGGCGCCAATAGATCGGCAACGCAGGCCACTGCACTCGAACAGTACGCCGTCACCGCAGCACAACACTTCACGCGCTAAACTGCAAGCCTATTGCGCTGGTGAACTTCCATGAGAGCGGCGCCAATAGATCGGCAACGCAGGCCACTGCACTCGAGCAGTACGCCGTCACCGCAGCACAACACTTCACGCGCTAAACTGCAAGCCTATTGCGCTGGTGAACTTCCATGAGAGCGGCGCCAATAGATCGGCAACGCACGCCACTGCCTCGAGCAGTACGCCGTTACCGCAGCACAACACTTCACGCGCTAAACTGCAAGCCTATTGCGCTGGTGAACTTCCATGCGAGCGGCGCCAATAGATCGGCAACGCAGGCCACTGCACTCGAACAGTACGCCGTCACCGCAGCACAACACTTCACGCGCTAAACTGCAAGCCTATTGCGCTGGTGAACTTCCATGAGAGCGGCGCCAATAGATCGGCAACGCACGCCACTGCCTCGAGCAGTACGCCGTCACCGCAGCACAACACTTCACGCGCTAAACTGCAAGCCTATTGCGCTGGTGAACTTCCATGAGAGCGGCGCCAATAGATCGGCAACGCACGCCACTGCCTCGAGCAGTACGCCGTTACCGCAGCACAACACTTCACGCGCTAAACTGCAAGCCTATTGCGCTGGTGAACTTCCATGAGAGCGGCGCCAATAGATCGGCAACGCACGCCACTGTACTCGAGCAGTACGCCGTCACCGCAGCACAACACTTCACGCGCTAAACTGCAAGCCTATTGCGCTGGTGAACTTCCATGCGAGCGGCGCCAATAGATCGGCAACGCACGCCACTGCCTCGAGCAGTACGCCGTCACCGCAGCACAACACTTCACGTGCTAAACTGCAAGCCTATTGCGCTGGTGAACTTCCATGAGAGCGGCGCCAATAGATCGGCAACGCACGCCACTGCACTCGAGCAGTACGCCGTCACCGCAGCACAACACTTCACGCGCTAAACTGCAAGCCTATTGCGCTGGTGAACTTCCATGCGAGCGGCGCCAATAGATCGGCAACGCACGCCACTGCCTCGAGCAGTACGCCGTCACCGCAGCACAACACTTCACGCGCTAAACTGCAAGCCTATTGCGCTGGTGAACTTCCATGCGAGCGGCGCCAATAGATCGGCAACGCAGGCCACTGCACTCGAACAGTACGCCGTCACCGCAGCACAACACTTCACGCGCTAAACTGCAAGCCTATTGCGCTGGTGAACTTCCATGCGAGCGGCGCCAATAGATCGGCAACGCACGCCACTGCCTCGAGCAGTACGCCGTTACCGCAGCACAACACTTCACGCGCTAAACTGCAAGCCTATTGCGCTGGTGAACTTCCATGCGAGCGGCGCCAATAGATCGGCAACGCAGGCCACTGCACTCGAACAGTACGCCGTTACCACAGCACAACACTTCACGCGCTAAACTGCAAGCCTATTGCGCTGGTGAACTTCCATGAGAGCGGCGCCAATAGATCGGAAACGCAGGCCACTGCACTCGAACAGTACGCCGTCACCGCAGCACAACACTTCACGCGCTAAACTGCAAGCCTATTGCGCTGGTGAACTTCCATGAGAGCGGCGCCAATAGATCGGCAACGCACGCCACTGCACTCGAGCAGTACGCCGTCACCGCAGCACAACACTTCACGCGCTAAACTGCAAGCCTATTGCGCTGGTGAACTTCCATGAGAGCGGCGCCAATAGATCGGCAACGCAGGCCACTGCACTCGAACAGTACGCCGTCACCGCAGCACAACACTTCACGCGCTAAACTGCAAGCCTATTGCGCTGGTGAACTTCCATGCGAGCGGCGCCAATAGATCGGCAACGCACGCCACTGCCTCGAGCAGTACGCCGTTACCGCAGCACAACACTTCACGCGCTAAACTGCAAGCCTATTGCGCTGGTGAACTTCCATGCGAGCGGCGCCAATAGATCGGCAACGCAGGCCACTGCACTCGAACAGTACGCCGTCACCGCAGCACAACACTTCACGCGCTAAACTGCAAGCCTATTGCGCTGGTGAACTTCCATGCGAGCGGCGCCAATAGATCGGCAACGCAGCGCCACTGCACTCGAACAGTACGCCGTCACCGCAGCACAACACTTCACGCGCTAAACTGCAAGCCTATTGCGCTGGTGAACTTCCATGAGAGCGGCGCCAATAGATCGGCAACGCACGCCACTGCCTCGAGCAGTACGCCGTCACCGCAGCACAACACTTCACGCGCTAAACTGCAAGCCTATTGCGCTGGTGAACTTCCATGCGAGCGGCGCCAATAGATCGGCAACGCAGCGCCACTGCACTCGAACAGTACGCCGTCACCGCAGCACAACACTTCACGCGCTAAACTGCAAGCCTATTGCGCTGGTGAACTTCCATGAGAGCGGCGCCAATAGATCGGCAACGCACGCCACTGCCTCGAGCAGTACGCCGTCACCGCAGCACAACACTTCACGCGCTAAACTGCAAGCCTATTGCGCTGGTGAACTTCCATGCGAGCGGCGCCAATAGATCGGCAACGCACGCCACTGCACTCGAACAGTACGCCGTCACCGCAGCACAACACTTCACGCGCTAAACTGCAAGCCTATTGCGCTGGTGAACTTCCATGCGAGCGGCGCCAATAGATCGGCAACGCACGCCACTGCACTCGAGCAGTACGCCGTCACCGCAGCACAACACTTCACGCGCTAAACTGCAAGCCTATTGCGCTGGTGAACTTCCATGCGAGCGGCGCCAATAGATCGGCAACGCACGCCACTGCCTCGAGCAGTACGCCGTCACCGCAGCACAACACTTCACGCGCTAAACTGCAAGCCTATTGCGCTGGTGAACTTCCATGCGAGCGGCGCCAATAGATCGGCAACGCAGGCCACTGCACTCGAACAGTACGCCGTTACCGCAGCACAACACTTCACGCGCTAAACTGCAAGCCTATTGCGCTGGTGAACTTCCATGCGAGCGGCGCCAATAGATCGGCAACGCAGGCCACTGCACTCGAACAGTACGCCGTCACCGCAGCACAACACTTCACGCGCTAAACTGCAAGCCTATTGCGCTGGTGAACTTCCATGCGAGCGGCGCCAATAGATCGGCAACGCAGGCCACTGCACTCGAACAGTACGCCGTCACCGCAGCACAACACTTCACGCGCTAAACTGCAAGCCTATTGCGCTGGTGAACTTCCATGCGAGCGGCGCCAATAGATCGGCAACGCAGGCCACTGCACTCGAACAGTACGCCGTCACCGCAGCACAACACTTCACGCGCTAAACTGCAAGCCTATTGCGCTGGTGAACTTCCATGCGAGCGGCGCCAATAGATCGGCAACGCAGGCCACTGCACTCGAACAGTACGCCGTTACCGCAGCACAACACTTCACGCGCTAAACTGCAAGCCTATTGCGCTGGTGAACTTCCATGCGAGCGGCGCCAATAGATCGGCAACGCAGGCCACTGCACTCGAACAGTACGCCGTTACCGCAGCACAACACTTCACGCGCTAAACTGCAAGCCTATTGCGCTGGTGAACTTCCATGCGAGCGGCGCCAATAGATCGGCAACGCAGGCCACTGCACTCGAACAGTACGCCGTTACCGCAGCACAACACTTCACGCGCTAAACTGCAAGCCTATTGCGCTGGTGAACTTCCATGCGAGCGGCGCCAATAGATCGGCAACGCAGGCCACTGCACTCGAACAGTACGCCGTTACCGCAGCACAACACTTCACGCGCTAAACTGCAAGCCTATTGCGCTGGTGAACTTCCATGCGAGCGGCGCCAATAGATCGGCAACGCAGGCCACTGCACTCGAACAGTACGCCGTCACCGCAGCACAACACTTCACGCGCTAAACTGCAAGCCTATTGCGTTGGTGAACTTCCATGCGAGCGGCGCCAATAGATCGGCAACGCGCGCCACTGCACTCGAAGAGTACGCCGTCACCGCAGCACAACACTTCACGCGCTAAACTGCAAGCCTATTGCGCTGGTGAACTTCCATGAGAGCGGCGCCAATAGATCGGCAACGCACGCCACTGCCTTGAGCAGTACGCCGTCACCGCAGCACAACACTTCACGCGCTAAACTGCAAGCCTATTGCGCTGGTGAACTTCCATGCGAGCGGCGCCAATAGATCGGCAACGCACGCCACTGCCTCGAGCAGTACGCCGTTATCACAGCACAACACTTCACGCGCTAAACTGCTAGCCTATTGCGCTGCTGAACTTAAATGAGAGCGGCGCCAATAGATCGGAAACGCAGGCCACTGCACTAGAACAGTATGCCGTCACCGCAGCACAACACTTCACGCGCTAAACTGCAAGCCTATTGCGCTGGTGAACTTCCATGCGAGCGGCGCCAATAGATCGGCAACGCACGCCACTGCCTTGAGCAGTACGCCGTCACCGCAGCACAACACTTCACGCGCTAAACTGCAAGCCTATTGCGCTGGTGAACTTCCATGCGAGCGGCGCCAATAGATCGGCAACGCACGCCACTGTACTCGAGCTGTACGCCGTCACCGCAGCACAACACTTCACGCGCTAAACTGCAAGCCTATTGCGCTGGTGAACTTCCATGAGAGCGGCGCCAATAGATCGGAAACGCAGGCCACTGCACTCGAACAGTACGCCGTCACCGCAGCACAACACTTACGCGCTAAACTGCAAGCCTATTGCGTTGGTGAACTTCCATGCGAGCGGCGCCAATAGATCGGCAACGCGCGCCACTGCACTCGAACAGTACGCCGTCACCGCAGCACAACACTTCACGCGCTAAACTGCAAGCCTATTGCGCTGGTGAACTTCCATGAGAGCGGCGCCAATAGATCGGCAACGCACGCCACTGCACTCGAGCAGTACGCCGTCACCGCAGCACAACACTTCACGCGCTAAACTGCAAGCCTATTGCGCTGGTGAACTTCCATGCGAGCGGCGCCAATAGATCGGCAACGCACGCCACTGCCTCGAGCAGTACGCCGTTACCGCAGCACAACACTTCACGCGCTAAACTGCAAGCCTATTGCGCTGGTGAACTTCCATGCGAGCGGCGCCAATAGATCGGCAACGCAGGCCACTGCACTCGAACAGTACGCCGTCACCGCAGCACAACACTTCACGCGCTAAACTGCAAGCCTATTGCGCTGGTGAACTTCCATGCGAACGGCGCCAATAGATCGGCAACGCAGGCCACTACACTCGAACAGTACGCCGTTACCGCAGCACAACACTTCACGCGCTAAACTGCAAGCCTATTGCGCTGGTGAACTTCCATGCGAGCGGCGCCAATAGATCGGCAACGCAGGCCACTGCACTCGAACAGTACGCCGTCACCGCAGCACAACACTTCACGCGCTAAACTGCAAGCCTATTGCGCTGGTGAACTTCCATGCGAGCGGCGCCAATAGATCGGCAACGCAGGCCACTGCACTCGAACAGTACGCCGTTACCGCAGCACAACACTTCACGCGCTAAACTGCAAGCCTATTGCGCTGGTGAACTTCCATGCGAGCGGCGCCAATAGATCGGCAACGCAGGCCACTGCACTCGAACAGTACGCCGTCACCGCAGCACAACACTTCACGCGCTAAACTGCAAGCCTATTGCGCTGGTGAACTTCCATGCGAGCGGCGCCAATAGATCGGCAACGCAGGCCACTGCACTCGAACAGTACGCCGTTACCGCAGCACAACACTTCACGCGCTAAACTGCAAGCCTATTGCGCTGGTGAACTTCCATGCGAGCGGCGCCAATAGATCGGCAACGCAGGCCACTGCCTCGAGCAGTACGCCGTTACCGCAGCACAACACTTCACGCGCTAAACTGCAAGCCTATTGCGCTGGTGAACTTCCATGCGAGCGGCGCCAATAGATCGGCAACGCAGGCCACTGCACTCGAACAGTACGCCGTCACCGCAGCACAACACTTCACGCGCTAAACTGCAAGCCTATTGCGCTGGTGAACTTCCATGCGAACGGCGCCAATAGATCGGCAACGCAGGCCACTGCACTCGAACAGTACGCCGTCACCGCAGCACAACACTTCACGCGCTAAACTGCAAGCCTATTGCGCTGGTGAACTTCCATGCGAGCGGCGCCAATAGATCGGCAACGCAGGCCACTGCACTCGAACAGTACGCCGTCACCGCAGCACAACACTTCACGCGCTAAACTGCAAGCCTATTGCGCTGGTGAACTTCCATGCGAGCGGCGCCAATAGATCGGCAACGCAGGCCACTGCACTCGAACAGTACGCCGTCACCGCAGCACAACACTTCACGCGCTAAACTGCAAGCCTATTGCGCTGGTGAACTTCCATGCGAGCGGCGCCAATAGATCGGCAACGCACGCCACTGCCTCGAGCAGTACGCCGTTACCGCAGCACAACACTTCACACGCTAAAGTGCAAGCCTATTGCGCTGGTGAACTTCCATGCGAGCGGCGCCAATAGATCGGCAACGCACGCCACTGTACTCGAGCAGTACGCCGTCACCGCAGCACAACACTTCACGCGCTAAACTGCAAGCCTATTGCGCTGGTGAACTTCCATGCGAGCGGCGCCAATAGATCGGCAACGCAGGCCACTGCACTCGAGCAGTACGCCGTTACCGCAGCACAACACTTCACGCGCTAAACTGCAAGCCTATTGCGCTGGTGAACTTCCATGCGAGCGGCGCCAATAGATCGGCAACGCACGCCACTGCACTCGAACAGTACGCCGTCACCGCAGCACAACACTTCACGCGCTAAACTGCAAGCCTATTGCGCTGGTGAACTTCCATGCGAGCGGCGCCAATAGATCGGCAACGCAGGCCACTGCACTCGAACAGTACGCCGTTACCGCAGCACAACACTTCACGCGCTAAACTGCAAGCCTATTGCGCTGGTGAACTTCCATGCGAGCGGCGCCAATAGATCGGCAACGCACGCCACTGCACTCGAACAGTACGCCGTCACCGCAGCACAACACTTCACGCGCTAAACTGCAAGCCTATTGCGCTGGTGAACTTCCATGCGAGCGGCGCCAATAGATCGGCAACGCACGCCACTGCCTCGAGCAGTACGCCGTTACCGCAGCACAACACTTCACGCGCTAAACTGCAAGCCTATTGCGCTGGTGAACTTCCATGCGAGCGGCGCCAATAGATCGGCAACGCACGCCACTGCACTCGAGCAGTACGCCGTTACCGCAGCACAACACTTCACGCGCTAAACTGCAAGCCTATTGCGCTGGTGAACTTCCATGCGAGCGGCGCCAATAGATCGGCAACGCAGGCCACTGCACTCGAACAGTACGCCGTTACCGCAGCACAACACTTCACGCGCTAAACTGCAAGCCTATTGCGCTGGTGAACTTCCATGCGAGCGGCGCCAATAGATCGGCAACGCACGCCACTGCACTCGAACAGTACGCCGTCACCGCAGCACAACACTTCACGCGCTAAACTGCAAGCCTATTGCGCTGGTGAACTTCCATGCGAGCGGCGCCAATAGATCGGCAACGCAGGCCACTGCACTCGAACAGTACGCCGTCACCGCAGCACAACACTTCACGCGCTAAACTGCAAGCCTATTGCGCTGGTGAACTTCCATGCGAGCGGCGCCAATAGATCGGCAACGCAGGCCACTGCACTCGAACAGTACGCCGTCACCGCAGCACAACACTTCACGCGCTAAACTGCAAGCCTATTGCGCTGGTGAACTTCCATGCGAGCGGCGCCAATAGATCGGCAACGCACGCCACTGCACTCGAGCAGTACGCCGTCACCGCAGCACAACACTTCACGCGCTAAACTGCAAGCCTATTGCGCTGCTGAACTTCCATGAGAGCGGCGACAATAGATCGGAAACGCAGGCCACTGCACTAGAACAGTATGCCGTCACCGCAGCACAACACTTCACGCGCTAAACTGCAAGCCTATTGCGCTGGTGAACTTCCATGCGAGCGGCGCCAATAGATCGGCAACGCACGCCACTGTACTCGAGCAGTACGCCGTCACCGCAGCACATACACTTCACGCGCTAAACTGCAAGCCTATTGCGCTGGTGAACTTCCATGCGAGCGGCGCCAATAGATCGGCAACGCACGCCACTGCCTCGAGCAGTACGCCGTTACCGCAGCACAACACTTCACGCGCTAAACTGCAAGCCTATTGCGCTGGTGAACTTCCATGCGAGCGGCGCCAATAGATCGGCAACGCAGGCCACTACACTCGAACAGTACGCCGTTACCGCAGCACAACACTTCACGCGCTAAACTGCAAGCCTATTGCGCTGGTGAACTTCCATGCGAGCGGCGCCAATAGATCGGCAACGCAGGCCACTGCACTCGAACAGTACGCCGTCACCGCAGCACAACACTTCACGCGCTAAACTGCAAGCCTATTGCGCTGGTGAACTTCCATGCGAGCGGCGCCAATAGATCGGCAACGCAGGCCACTGCACTCGAACAGTACGCCGTTACCGCAGCACAACACTTCACGCGCTAAACTGCAAGCCTATTGCGCTGGTGAACTTCCATGCGAGCGGCGCCAATAGATCGGCAACGCAGGCCACTGCACTCGAACAGTACGCCGTCACCGCAGCACAACACTTCACGCGCTAAACTGCAAGCCTATTGCGCTGGTGAACTTCCATGCGAGCGGCGCCAATAGATCGGCAACGCAGGCCACTGCACTCGAACAGTACGCCGTCACCGCAGCACAACACTTCACGCGCTAAACTGCAAGCCTATTGCGCTGGTGAACTTCCATGCGAGCGGCGCCAATAGATCGGCAACGCAGGCCACTGCACTCGAACAGTACGCCGTCACCGCAGCACAACACTTCACGCGCTAAACTGCAAGCCTATTGCGCTGGTGAACTTCCATGCGAGCGGCGCCAATAGATCGGCAACGCAGGCCACTGCCTCGAGCAGTACGCCGTTACCGCAGCACAACACTTCACGCGCTAAACTGCAAGCCTATTGCGCTGGTGAACTTCCATGCGAGCGGCGCCAATAGATCGGCAACGCAGGCCACTGCACTCGAACAGTACGCCGTCACCGCAGCACAACACTTCACGCGCTAAACTGCAAGCCTATTGCGCTGGTGAACTTCCATGCGAGCGGCGCCAATAGATCGGCAACGCAGGCCACTGCACTCGAACAGTACGCCGTTACCGCAGCACAACACTTCACGCGCTAAACTGCAAGCCTATTGCGCTGGTGAACTTCCATGCGAGCGGCGCCAATAGATCGGCAACGCAGGCCACTGCACTCGAACAGTACGCCGTCACCGCAGCACAACACTTCACGCGCTAAACTGCAAGCCTATTGCGCTGGTGAACTTCCATGCGAGCGGCGCCAATAGATCGGCAACGCAGGCCACTGCACTCGAACAGTACGCCGTTACCGCAGCACAACACTTCACGCGCTAAACTGCAAGCCTATTGCGCTGGTGAACTTCCATGCGAGCGGCGCCAATAGATCGGCAACGCAGGCCACTGCACTCGAACAGTACGCCGTCACCGCAGCACAACACTTCACGCGCTAAACTGCAAGCCTATTGCGCTGGTGAACTTCCATGCGAGCGGCGCCAATAGATCGGCAACGCAGGCCACTGCACTCGAGCAGTACGCCGTCACCGCAGCACAACACTTCACGCGCTAAACTGCAAGCCTATTGCGCTGGTGAACTTCCATGCGAGCGGCGCCAATAGATCGGCAACGCAGGCCACTGCACTCGAACAGTACGCCGTCACCGCAGCACAACACTTCACGCGCTAAACTGCAAGCCTATTGCGCTGGTGAACTTCCATGCGAGCGGCGCCAATAGATCGGCAACGCAGGCCACTGCACTCGAACAGTACGCCGTCACCGCAGCACAACACTTCACGCGCTAAACTGCAAGCCTATTGCGCTGGTGAACTTCCATGCGAGCGGCGCCAATAGATCGGCAACGCAGGCCACTGCACTCGAACAGTACGCCGTCACCGCAGCACAACACTTCACGCGCTAAACTGCAAGCCTATTGCGCTGGTGAACTTCCATGCGAGCGGCGCCAATAGATCGGCAACGCAGGCCACTGCACTCGAACAGTACGCCGTCACCGCAGCACAACACTTCACGCGCTAAACTGCAAGCCTATTGCGCTGGTGAACTTCCATGCGAGCGGCGCCAATAGATCGGCAACGCAGGCCACTGCACTCGAACAGTACGCCGTCACCGCAGCACAACACTTCACGCGCTAAACTGCAAGCCTATTGCGCTGGTGAACTTCCATGCGAGCGGCGCCAATAGATCGGCAACGCAGGCCACTGCACTCGAACAGTACGCCGTCACCGCAGCACAACACTTCACGCGCTAAACTGCAAGCCTATTGCGCTGGTGAACTTCCATGCGAGCGGCGCCAATAGATCGGCAACGCAGGCCACTGCACTCGAACAGTACGCCGTCACCGCAGCACAACACTTCACGCGCTAAACTGCAAGCCTATTGCGCTGGTGAACTTCCATGCGAGCGGCGCCAATAGATCGGCAACGCAGGCCACTGCACTCGAACAGTACGCCGTCACCGCAGCACAACACTTCACGCGCTAAACTGCAAGCCTATTGCGCTGGTGAACTTCCATGCGAGCGGCGCCAATAGATCGGCAACGCAGGCCACTGCACTCGAACAGTACGCCGTTACCGCAGCACAACACTTCACGCGCTAAACTGCAAGCCTATTGCGCTGGTGAACTTCCATGCGAGCGGCGCCAATAGATCGGCAACGCAGGCCACTGCACTCGAACAGTACGCCGTCACCGCAGCACAACACTTCACGCGCTAAACTGCAAGCCTATTGCGCTGGTGAACTTCCATGCGAGCGGCGCCAATAGATCGGCAACGCAGGCCACTGCACTCGAACAGTACGCCGTTACCGCAGCACAACACTTCACGCGCTAAACTGCAAGCCTATTGCGCTGGTGAACTTCCATGCGAGCGGCGCCAATAGATCGGCAACGCAGGCCACTGCACTCGAACAGTACGCCGTCACCGCAGCACAACACTTCACGCGCTAAACTGCAAGCCTATTGCGCTGGTGAACTTCCATGAGAGCGGCGCCAATAGATCGGAAACGCAGGCCACTGCACTCGAACAGTACGCCGTCACCGCAGCACAACACTTCACGCGCTAAACTGCAAGCCTATTGCGCTGGTGAACTTCCATGCGAGCGGCGCCAATAGATCGGCAACGCAGGCCACTGCACTCGAACAGTACGCCGTCACCGCAGCACAACACTTCACGCGCTAAACTGCAAGCCTATTGCGCTGGTGAACTTCCATGCGAGCGGCGCCAATAGATCGGCAACGCAGGCCACTGCACTCGAACAGTACGCCGTTACCGCAGCACAACACTTCACGCGCTAAACTGCAAGCCTATTGCGCTGGTGAACTTCCATGCGAGCGGCGCCAATAGATCGGCAACGCAGGCCACTGCACTCGAACAGTACGCCGTCACCGCAGCACAACACTTCACGCGCTAAACTGCAAGCCTATTGCGCTGGTGAACTTCCATGCGAGCGGCGCCAATAGATCGGCAACGCAGGCCACTGCACTCGAACAGTACGCCGTTACCGCAGCACAACACTTCACGCGCTAAACTGCAAGCCTATTGCGCTGGTGAACTTCCATGCGAGCGGCGCCAATAGATCGGCAACGCAGGCCACTGCACTCGAACAGTACGCCGTTACCGCAGCACAACACTTCACGCGCTAAACTGCAAGCCTATTGCGCTGGTGAACTTCCATGCGAGCGGCGCCAATAGATCGGCAACGCAGGCCACTGCACTCGAACAGTACGCCGTTACCGCAGCACAACACTTCACGCGCTAAACTGCAAGCCTATTGCGCTGGTGAACTTCCATGCGAGCGGCGCCAATAGATCGGCAACGCAGGCCACTGCACTCGAACAGTACGCCGTCACCGCAGCACAACACTTCACGCGCTAAACTGCAAGCCTATTGCGCTGGTGAACTTCCATGCGAGCGGCGCCAATAGATCGGCAACGCAGGCCACTGCACTCGAACAGTACGCCGTTACCGCAGCACAACACTTCACGCGCTAAACTGCAAGCCTATTGCGCTGGTGAACTTCCATGCGAGCGGCGCCAATAGATCGGCAACGCAGGCCACTGCACTCGAACAGTACGCCGTCACCGCAGCACAACACTTCACGCGCTAAACTGCAAGCCTATTGCGCTGGTGAACTTCCATGCGAGCGGCGCCACTAGATCGGCAACGCAGGCCACTGCACTCGAACAGTACGCCGTTACCGCAGCACAACACTTCACGCGCTAAACTGCAAGCCTATTGCGCTGGTGAACTTCCATGAGAGCGGCGCCAATAGATCGGCAACGCAGGCCACTGCACTCGAACAGTACGCCGTTACCGCAGCACAACACTTCACGCGCTAAACTGCAAGCCTATTGCGCTGGTGAACTTCCATGAGAGCGGCGCCAATAGATCGGCAACGCAGGCCACTGCACTCGAACAGTACGCCGTCACCGCAGCACAACACTTCACGCGCTAAACTGCAAGCCTATTGCGCTGGTGAACTTCCATGAGAGCGGCGCCAATAGATCGGCAACGCAGGCCACTGCACTCGAACAGTACGCCGTTACCGCAGCACAACACTTCACGCGCTAAACTGCAAGCCTATTGCGCTGGTGAACTTCCATGAGAGCGGCGCCAATAGATCGGCAACGCAGGCCACTGCACTCGAACAGTACGCCGTCACCGCAGCACAACACTTCACGCGCTAAACTGCAAGCCTATTGCGCTGGTGAACTTCCATGCGAGCGGCGCCAATAGATCGGCAACGCAGGCCACTGCACTCGAACAGTACGCCGTCACCGCAGCACAACACTTCACGCGCTAAACTGCAAGCCTATTGCGCTGGTGAACTTCCATGCGAGCGGCGCCAATAGATCGGCAACGCAGGCCACTGCACTCGAACAGTACGCCGTCACCGCAGCACAACACTTCACGCGCTAAACTGCAAGCCTATTGCGCTGGTGAACTTCCATGCGAGCGGCGCCAATAGATCGGCAACGCAGGCCACTGCACTCGAACAGTACGCCGTTACCGCAGCACAACACTTCACGCGCTAAACTGCAAGCCTATTGCGCTGGTGAACTTCCATGCGAGCGGCGCCAATAGATCGGCAACGCAGGCCACTGCACTCGAACAGTACGCCGTTACCGCAGCACAACACTTCACGCGCTAAACTGCAAGCCTATTGCGCTGGTGAACTTCCATGCGAGCGGCGCCAATAGATCGGCAACGCAGGCCACTGCACTCGAACAGTACGCCGTCACCGCAGCACAACACTTCACGCGCTAAACTGCAAGCCTATTGCGCTGGTGAACTTCCATGCGAGCGGCGCCAATAGATCGGCAACGCAGGCCACTGCACTCGAACAGTACGCCGTCACCGCAGCACAACACTTCACGCGCTAAACTGCAAGCCTATTGCGCTGGTGAACTTCCATGCGAGCGGCGCCAATAGATCGGCAACGCAGGCCACTGCACTCGAACAGTACGCCGTCACCGCAGCACAACACTTCACGCGCTAAACTGCAAGCCTATTGCGCTGGTGAACTTCCATGCGAGCGGCGCCAATAGATCGGCAACGCAGGCCACTGCACTCGAACAGTACGCCGTCACCGCAGCACAACACTTCACGCGCTAAACTGCAAGCCTATTGCGCTGGTGAACTTCCATGCGAGCGGCGCCAATAGATCGGCAACGCAGGCCACTGCACTCGAACAGTACGCCGTCACCGCAGCACAACACTTCACGCGCTAAACTGCAAGCCTATTGCGCTGGTGAACTTCCATGCGAGCGGCGCCAATAGATCGGCAACGCAGGCCACTGCACTCGAACAGTACGCCGTTACCGCAGCACAACACTTCACGCGCTAAACTGCAAGCCTATTGCGCTGGTGAACTTCCATGCGAGCGGCGCCAATAGATCGGCAACGCAGGCCACTGCACTCGAACAGTACGCCGTCACCGCAGCACAACACTTCACGCGCTAAACTGCAAGCCTATTGCGCTGGTGAACTTCCATGCGAGCGGCGCCAATAGATCGGCAACGCAGGCCACTGCACTCGAACAGTACGCCGTTACCGCAGCACAACACTTCACGCGCTAAACTGCAAGCCTATTGCGCTGGTGAACTTCCATGCGAGCGGCGCCAATAGATCGGCAACGCAGGCCACTGCACTCGAACAGTACGCCGTTACCGCAGCACAACACTTCACGCGCTAAACTGCAAGCCTATTGCGCTGGTGAACTTCCATGAGAGCGGCGCCAATAGATCGGCAACGCAGGCCACTGCACTCGAACAGTACGCCGTTACCGCAGCACAACACTTCACGCGCTAAACTGCAAGCCTATTGCGCTGGTGAACTTCCATGCGAGCGGCGCCAATAGATCGGCAACGCAGGCCACTGCACTCGAACAGTACGCCGTTACCGCAGCACAACACTTCACGCGCTAAACTGCAAGCCTATTGCGCTGGTGAACTTCCATGCGAGCGGCGCCAATAGATCGGCAACGCAGGCCACTGCACTCGAACAGTACGCCGTTACCGCAGCACAACACTTCACGCGCTAAACTGCAAGCCTATTGCGCTGGTGAACTTCCATGCGAGCGGCGCCAATAGATCGGCAACGCAGGCCACTGCACTCGAACAGTACGCCGTTACCGCAGCACAACACTTCACGCGCTAAACTGCAAGCCTATTGCGCTGGTGAACTTCCATGCGAGCGGCGCCAATAGATCGGCAACGCAGGCCACTGCACTCGAACAGTACGCCGTTACCGCAGCACAACACTTCACGCGCTAAACTGCAAGCCTATTGCGCTGGTGAACTTCCATGCGAGCGGCGCCAATAGATCGGCAACGCAGGCCACTGCACTCGAACAGTACGCCGTTACCGCAGCACAACACTTCACGCGCTAAACTGCAAGCCTATTGCGCTGGTGAACTTCCATGCGAGCGGCGCCAATAGATCGGCAACGCAGGCCACTGCACTCGAACAGTACGCCGTTACCGCAGCACAACACTTCACGCGCTAAACTGCAAGCCTATTGCGCTGGTGAACTTCCATGCGAGCGGCGCCAATAGATCGGCAACGCAGGCCACTGCACTCGAACAGTACGCCGTCACCGCAGCACAACACTTCACGCGCTAAACTGCAAGCCTATTGCGCTGGTGAACTTCCATGCGAGCGGCGCCAATAGATCGGCAACGCAGGCCACTGCACTCGAACAGTACGCCGTTACCGCAGCACAACACTTCACGCGCTAAACTGCAAGCCTATTGCGCTGGTGAACTTCCATGCGAGCGGCGCCAATAGATCGGCAACGCAGGCCACTGCACTCGAACAGTACGCCGTCACCGCAGCACAACACTTCACGCGCTAAACTGCAAGCCTATTGCGCTGGTGAACTTCCATGCGAGCGGCGCCAATAGATCGGCAACGCAGGCCACTGCACTCGAACAGTACGCCGTTACCGCAGCACAACACTTCACGCGCTAAACTGCAAGCCTATTGCGCTGGTGAACTTCCATGCGAGCGGCGCCAATAGATCGGCAACGCAGGCCACTGCACTCGAACAGTACGCCGTCACCGCAGCACAACACTTCACGCGCTAAACTGCAAGCCTATTGCGCTGGTGAACTTCCATGCGAGCGGCGCCAATAGATCGGCAACGCAGGCCACTGCACTCGAACAGTACGCCGTCACCGCAGCACAACACTTCACGCGCTAAACTGCAAGCCTATTGCGCTGGTGAACTTCCATGCGAGCGGCGCCAATAGATCGGCAACGCAGGCCACTGCACTCGAACAGTACGCCGTTACCGCAGCACAACACTTCACGCGCTAAACTGCAAGCCTATTGCGCTGGTGAACTTCCATGCGAGCGGCGCCAATAGATCGGCAACGCAGGCCACTGCACTCGAACAGTACGCCGTTACCGCAGCACAACACTTCACGCGCTAAACTGCAAGCCTATTGCGCTGGTGAACTTCCATGCGAGCGGCGCCAATAGATCGGCAACGCAGGCCACTGCACTCGAACAGTACGCCGTCACCGCAGCACAACACTTCACGCGCTAAACTGCAAGCCTATTGCGCTGGTGAACTTCCATGCGAGCGGCGCCAATAGATCGGCAACGCAGGCCACTGCACTCGAACAGTACGCCGTCACCGCAGCACAACACTTCACGCGCTAAACTGCAAGCCTATTGCGCTGGTGAACTTCCATGCGAGCGGCGCCAATAGATCGGCAACGCAGGCCACTGCACTCGAACAGTACGCCGTCACCGCAGCACAACACTTCACGCGCTAAACTGCAAGCCTATTGCGCTGGTGAACTTCCATGCGAGCGGCGCCAATAGATCGGCAACGCAGGCCACTGCACTCGAACAGTACGCCGTCACCGCAGCACAA
The DNA here is from genome assembly GCA_030143305.2 of Amblyomma americanum. Classification (NCBI taxonomy): domain Eukaryota; kingdom Metazoa; phylum Arthropoda; class Arachnida; order Ixodida; family Ixodidae; genus Amblyomma; species Amblyomma americanum. The sequence continues at coordinate 110,641 of JARKHS020004154.1, forward strand.
CACTTCACGCGCTAAACTGCAAGCCTATTGCGCTGGTGAACTTCCATGCGAGCGGCGCCAATAGATCGGCAACGCAGGCCACTGCACTCGAACAGTACGCCGTCACCGCAGCACAACACTTCACGCGCTAAACTGCAAGCCTATTGCGCTGGTGAACTTCCATGCGAGCGGCGCCAATAGATCGGCAACGCAGGCCACTGCACTCGAACAGTACGCCGTTACCGCAGCACAACACTTCACGCGCTAAACTGCAAGCCTATTGCGCTGGTGAACTTCCATGCGAGCGGCGCCAATAGATCGGCAACGCAGGCCACTGCACTCGAACAGTACGCCGTTACCGCAGCACAACACTTCACGCGCTAAACTGCAAGCCTATTGCGCTGGTGAACTTCCATGCGAGCGGCGCCAATAGATCGGCAACGCAGGCCACTGCACTCGAACAGTACGCCGTCACCGCAGCACAACACTTCACGCGCTAAACTGCAAGCCTATTGCGCTGGTGAACTTCCATGCGAGCGGCGCCAATAGATCGGCAACGCAGGCCACTGCACTCGAACAGTACGCCGTCACCGCAGCACAACACTTCACGCGCTAAACTGCAAGCCTATTGCGCTGGTGAACTTCCATGCGAGCGGCGCCAATAGATCGGCAACGCAGGCCACTGCACTCGAACAGTACGCCGTCACCGCAGCACAACACTTCACGCGCTAAACTGCAAGCCTATTGCGCTGGTGAACTTCCATGCGAGCGGCGCCAATAGATCGGCAACGCAGGCCACTGCACTCGAACAGTACGCCGTCACCGCAGCACAACACTTCACGCGCTAAACTGCAAGCCTATTGCGCTGGTGAACTTCCATGCGAGCGGCGCCAATAGATCGGCAACGCAGGCCACTGCACTCGAACAGTACGCCGTCACCGCAGCACAACACTTCACGCGCTAAACTGCAAGCCTATTGCGCTGGTGAACTTCCATGCGAGCGGCGCCAATAGATCGGCAACGCAGGCCACTGCACTCGAACAGTACGCCGTCACCGCAGCACAACACTTCACGCGCTAAACTGCAAGCCTATTGCGCTGGTGAACTTCCATGCGAGCGGCGCCAATAGATCGGCAACGCAGGCCACTGCACTCGAACAGTACGCCGTCACCGCAGCACAACACTTCACGCGCTAAACTGCAAGCCTATTGCGCTGGTGAACTTCCATGCGAGCGGCGCCAATAGATCGGCAACGCAGGCCACTGCACTCGAACAGTACGCCGTCACCGCAGCACAACACTTCACGCGCTAAACTGCAAGCCTATTGCGCTGGTGAACTTCCATGCGAGCGGCGCCAATAGATCGGCAACGCAGGCCACTGCACTCGAACAGTACGCCGTCACCGCAGCACAACACTTCACGCGCTAAACTGCAAGCCTATTGCGCTGGTGAACTTCCATGCGAGCGGCGCCAATAGATCGGCAACGCAGGCCACTGCACTCGAGCAGTACGCCGTCACCGCAGCACAACACTTCACGCGCTAAACTGCAAGCCTATTGCGCTGGTGAACTTCCATGCGAGCGGCGCCAATGAGATCGGCAACGTAGGCCACTGCACTCGAGCAGTACGCCGTCACCGCAGCACAACACTTCACGCGCTAAACTGCAAGCCTATTGCGCTGGTGAACTTCCATGCGAGCGGCGCCAATAGATCGGCAACGCAGGCCACTGCACTCGAACAGTACGCCGTCACCGCAGCACAACACTTCACGCGCTAAACTGCAAGCCTATTGCGCTGGTGAACTTCCATGCGAGCGGCGCCAATAGATCGGCAACGCAGGCCACTGCACTCGAACAGTACGCCGTCACCGCAGCACAACACTTCACGCGCTAAACTGCAAGCCTATTGCGCTGGTGAACTTCCATGCGAGCGGCGCCAATGAGATCGGCAACGCAGGCCACTGCACTCGAACAGTACGCCGTCACCGCAGCACAACACTTCACGCGCTAAACTGCAAGCCTATTGCGCTGGTGAACTTCCATGCGAGCGGCGCCAATAGATCGGCAACGCAGGCCACTGCACTCGAACAGTACGCCGTCACCGCAGCACAACACTTCACGCGCTAAACTGCAAGCCTATTGCGCTGGTGAACTTCCATGCGAGCGGCGCCAATGAATCGGCAACGTAGGCCACTGCACTCGAACAGTACGCCGTCACCGCAGCACAACACTTCACGCGCTAAACTGCAAGCCTATTGCGCTGGTGAACTTCCATGCGAGCGGCGCCAATAGATCGGCAACGCAGGCCACTGCACTCGAACAGTACGCCGTCACCGCAACACAACACTTCACGCGCTAAACTGCAAGCCTATTGCGCTGGTGAACTTCCATGCGAGCGGCGCCAATAGATCGGCAACGTAGGCCACTGCACTCGAACAGTACGCCGTCACCGCAGCACAACACTTCACGCGCTAAACTGCAAGCCTATTGCGCTGGTGAACTTCCATGCGAGCGGCGCCAATAGATCGGCAACGCAGGCCACTGCACTCGAACAGTACGCCGTCACCGCAGCACAACACTTCACGCGCTAAACTGCAAGCCTATTGCGCTGGTGAACTTCCATGCGAGCGGCGCCAATAGATCGGCAACGCAGGCCACTGCACTCGAACAGTACGCCGTCACCGCAGCACAACACTTCACGCGCTAAACTGCAAGCCTATTGCGCTGGTGAACTTCCATGCGAGCGGCGCCAATAGATCGGCAACGCAGGCCACTGCACTCGAACAGTACGCCGTCACCGCAACACAACACTTCACGCGCTAAACTGCAAGCCTATTGCGCTGGTGAACTTCCATGAGAGCGGCGCCAATAGATCGGAAACGCAGGCCACTGCACTAGAACAGTATGCCGTCACCGCAGCACAACACTTCACGCGCTAAACTGCAAGCCTATTGCGCTGGTGAACTTCCATGCGAGCGGCGCCAATAGATCGGCAACGCAGGCCACTGCCTCGAGCAGTACGCCGTTACCGCAGCACAACACTTCACGCGCTAAACTGCAAGCCTATTGCGCTGGTGAACTTCCATGCGAGCGGCGCCAATAGATCGGCAACGCAGGCCACTGCACTCGAGCAGTACGCCGTCACCGCAGCACAACACTTCACGCGCTAAACTGCAAGCCTATTGCGCTGGTGAACTTCCATGCGAGCGGCGCCAATAGATCGGCAACGCAGGCCACTGCACTCGAGCAGTACGCCGTCACCGCAGCACAACACTTCACGCGCTAAACTGCAAGCCTATTGCGCTGGTGAACTTCCATGCGAGCGGCGCCAATAGATCGGCAACGCAGGCCACTGCACTCGAGCAGTACGCCATCACCGCAGCACAACACTTCACGCGCTAAACTGCAAGCCTATTGCGCTGCTGAACTTCCATGTGAGCGGCGCCAATAGATCGGCAACGCAGGCCACTGCACTCGAGCAGTACGCCATCACCGCAGCACAACACTTCACGCGCTAAACTGCAAGCCTATTGCGCTGGTGAACTTCCATGCGAGCGGCGCCAATAGATCGGCAACGCAGGCCACTGCACTCGAGCAGTACGCCGTCACCGCAGCACAACACTTCACGCGCTAAACTGCAAGCCGATTGCGCTGCTGAACTTCCATGCCAGCGGCGCCAATAGATCGGAAACGCAGGCCACTGCACTCGAGCAGTACGCCATCACCGCAGCACTACACTTCACGCGCTAAACTGCAAGCCTATTGCGCTGGTGAACTTCCATGCGAGCGGCGCCAATGAGATCGGCAACGCAGGCCACTGCACTCGAGCAGTACGCCGTCACCGCAACACAACACTTCAAGCGCTAAACTGCAAGCCTATTGCGCTGGTGAACTTCCATGCGAGCGGCGCCAATGAATCGGCAACGTAGGCCACTGCACTCGAGCAGTACGCCGTCACCGCAGCACAACACTTCACGCGCTAAACTGCAAGCCTATTGCGCTGGTGAACTTCCATGCGAGCGGCGCCAATAGATCGGCAACGCAGGCCACTGCACTCGAGCAGTACGCCGTCACCGCAGCACAACACTTCACGCGCTAAACTGCAAGCCTATTGCGCTGGTGAACTTCCATGCGAGCGGCGCCAATGAATCGGCAACGCAGGCCACTGCACTCGAGCAGTACGCCGTCACCGCAGCACAACACTTCACGCGCTAAACTGCAAGCCTATTGCGCTGGTGAACTTCCATGCGAGCGGCGCCAATAGATCGGCAACGCAGGCCACTGCACTCGAACAGTACGCCGTCACCGCAGCACAACACTTCACGCGCTAAACTGCAAGCCTATTGCGCTGGTGAACTTCCATGCGAGCGGCGCCAATGAATCGGCAACGCAGGCCACTGCACTCGAGCAGTACGCCGTCACCGCAGCACAACACTTCACGCGCTAAACTGCAAGCCTATTGCGCTGGTGAACTTCCATGCGAGCGGCGCCAATGAATCGGCAACGCAGGCCACTGCACTCGAGCAGTACGCCGTCACCGCAGCACAACACTTCACGCGCTAAACTGCAAGCCTATTGCGCTGGTGAACTTCCATGCGAGCGGCGCCAATAGATCGGCAACGCAGGCCACTGCACTCGAGCAGTACGCCGTCACCGCAGCACAACACTTCACGCGCTAAACTGCAAGCCTATTGCGCTGGTGAACTTCCATGCGAGCGGCGCCAATAGATCGGCAACGCAGGCCACTGTACTCGAGCAGTACGCCGTCACCGCAGCACAACACTTCAAGCGCTAAACTGCAAGCCTATTGCGCTGGTGAACTTCCATGCGAGCGGCGCCAATGAATCGGCAACGTAGGCCACTGCACTCGAGCAGTACGCCGTCACCGCAGCACAACACTTCACGCGCTAAACTGCAAGCCTATTGCGCTGGTGAACTTCCATGCGAGCGGCGCCAATAGATCGGCAACGCAGGCCACTGCACTCGAGCAGTACGCCGTCACCGCAGCACAACACTTCACGCGCTAAACTGCAAGCCTATTGCGCTGGTGAACTTCCATGCGAGCGGCGCCAATAGATCGGCAACGCAGGCCACTGCACTCGAACAGTACGCCGTCACCGCAGCACAACACTTCACGCGCTAAACTGCAAGCCTATTGCGCTGGTGAACTTCCATGCGAGCGGCGCCAATAGATCGGCAACGTAGGCCACTGCACTCGAGCAGTACGCCGTCACCGCAGCACAACACTTCACGCGCTAAACTGCAAGCCTATTGCGCTGGTGAACTTCCATGCGAGCGGCGCCAATAGATCGGCAACGCAGGCCACTGCACTCGAACAGTACGCCGTCACCGCAGCACAACACTTCACGCGCTAAACTGCAAGCCTATTGCGCTGGTGAACTTCCATGCGAGCGGCGCCAATGAATCGGCAACGTAGGCCACTGCACTCGAGCAGTACGCCGTCACCGCAGCACAACACTTCACGCGCTAAACTGCAAGCCTATTGCGCTGGTGAACTTCCATGCGAGCGGCGCCAATGAATCGGCAACGTAGGCCACTGCACTCGAGCAGTACGCCGTCACCGCAGCACAACACTTCACGCGCTAAACTGCAAGCCTATTGCGCTGGTGAACTTCCATGCGAGCGGCGCCAATGAATCGGCAACGTAGGCCACTGCACTCGAGCAGTACGCCGTCACCGCAGCACAACACTTCACGCGCTAAACTGCAAGCCTATTGCGCTGGTGAACTTCCATGCGAGCGGCGCCAATGAATCGGCAACGCAGGCCACTGCACTCGAGCAGTACGCCGTCACCGCAGCACAACACTTCACGCGCTAAACTGCAAGCCTATTGCGCTGGTGAACTTCCATGCGAGCGGCGCCAATGAATCGGCAACGTAGGCCACTGCACTCGAGCAGTACGCCGTCACCGCAGCACAACACTTCACGCGCTAAACTGCAAGCCTATTGCGCTGGTGAACTTCCATGCGAGCGGCGCCAATGAATCGGCAACGTAGGCCACTGCACTCGAGCAGTACGCCGTCACCGCAGCACAACACTTCACGCGCTAAACTGCAAGCCTATTGCGCTGGTGAACTTCCATGCGAGCGGCGCCAATGAATCGGCAACGCAGGCCACTGCACTCGAGCAGTACGCCGTCACCGCAGCACAACACTTCACGCGCTAAACTGCAAGCCTATTGCGCTGGTGAACTTCCATGCGAGCGGCGCCAATAGATCGGCAACGCACGCCACTGCACTCGAACAGTACGCCGTCACCGCAGCACAACACTTCACGCGCTAAACTGCAAGCCTATTGCGCTGGTGAACTTCCATGCGAGCGGCGCCAATGAATCGGCAACGCAGGCCACTGCACTCGAACAGTACGCCGTCACCGCAGCACAACACTTCACGCGCTAAACTGCAAGCCTATTGCGCTGGTGAACTTCCATGCGAGCGGCGCCAATGAATCGGCAACGTAGGCCACTGCACTCGAGCAGTACGCCGTCACCGCAGCACAACACTTCACGCGCTAAACTGCAAGCCTATTGCGCTGGTGAACTTCCATGCGAGCGGCGCCAATGAATCGGCAACGTAGGCCACTGCACTCGAACAGTACGCCGTCACCGCAGCACAACACTTCACGCGCTAAACTGCAAGCCTATTGCGCTGGTGAACTTCCATGCGAGCGGCGCCAATGAGATCGGCAACGCAGGCCACTGCACTCGAACAGTACGCCGTCACCGCAGCACAACACTTCACGCGCTAAACTGCAAGCCTATTGCGCTGGTGAACTTCCATGCGAGCGGCGCCAATGAATCGGCAACGTAGGCCACTGCACTCGAGCAGTACGCCGTCACCGCAGCACAACACTTCACGCGCTAAACTGCAAGCCTATTGCGCTGGTGAACTTCCATGCGAGCGGCGCCAATGAATCGGCAACGTAGGCCACTGCACTCGAGCAGTACGCCGTCACCGCAGCACAACACTTCACGCGCTAAACTGCAAGCCTATTGCGCTGGTGAACTTCCATGCGAGCGGCGCCAATAGATCGGCAACGCAGGCCACTGCACTCGAGCAGTACGCCGTCACCGCAGCACAACACTTCACGCGCTAAACTGCAAGCCTATTGCGCTGGTGAACTTCCATGCGAGCGGCGCCAATGAATCGGCAACGTAGGCCACTGCACTCGAGCAGTACGCCGTCACCGCAGCACAACACTTCACGCGCTAAACTGCAAGCCTATTGCGCTGGTGAACTTCCATGCGAGCGGCGCCAATGAGATCGGCAACGCAGGCCACTGCACTCGAGCAGTACGCCGTCACCGCAGCACAACACTTCACGCGCTAAACTGCAAGCCTATTGCGCTGGTGAACTTCCATGCGAGCGGCGCCAATGAATCGGCAACGTAGGCCACTGCACTCGAGCAGTACGCCGTCACCGCAGCACAACACTTCACGCGCTAAACTGCAAGCCTATTGCGCTGGTGAACTTCCATGCGAGCGGCGCCAATGAATCGGCAACGTAGGCCACTGCACTCGAGCAGTACGCCGTCACCGCAGCACAACACTTCACGCGCTAAACTGCAAGCCTATTGCGCTGGTGAACTTCCATGCGAGCGGCGCCAATGAATCGGCAACGTAGGCCACTGCACTCGAGCAGTACGCCGTCACCGCAGCACAACACTTCACGCGCTAAACTGCAAGCCTATTGCGCTGGTGAACTTCCATGCGAGCGGCGCCAATGAATCGGCAACGTAGGCCACTGCACTCGAGCAGTACGCCGTCACCGCAGCACAACACTTCACGCGCTAAACTGCAAGCCTATTGCGCTGGTGAACTTCCATGCGAGCGGCGCCAATGAGATCGGCAACGTAGGCCACTGCACTCGAGCAGTACGCCGTCACCGCAGCACAACACTTCACGCGCTAAACTGCAAGCCTATTGCGCTGGTGAACTTCCATGCGAGCGGCGCCAATGAATCGGCAACGTAGGCCACTGCACTCGAGCAGTACGCCGTCACCGCAGCACAACACTTCACGCGCTAAACTGCAAGCCTATTGCGCTGGTGAACTTCCATGCGAGCGGCGCCAATGAATCGGCAACGTAGGCCACTGCACTCGAGCAGTACGCCGTCACCGCAGCACAACACTTCACGCGCTAAACTGCAAGCCTATTGCGCTGGTGAACTTCCATGCGAGCGGCGCCAATGAGATCGGCAACGTAGGCCACTGCACTCGAGCAGTACGCCGTCACCGCAGCACAACACTTCACGCGCTAAACTGCAAGCCTATTGCGCTGGTGAACTTCCATGCGAGCGGCGCCAATGAATCGGCAACGTAGGCCACTGCACTCGAGCAGTACGCCGTCACCGCAGCACAACACTTCACGCGCTAAACTGCAAGCCTATTGCGCTGGTGAACTTCCATGCGAGCGGCGCCAATGAATCGGCAACGTAGGCCACTGCACTCGAGCAGTACGCCGTCACCGCAGCACAACACTTCACGCGCTAAACTGCAAGCCTATTGCGCTGGTGAACTTCCATGCGAGCGGCGCCAATGAATCGGCAACGTAGGCCACTGCACTCGAGCAGTACGCCGTCACCGCAGCACAACACTTCACGCGCTAAACTGCAAGCCTATTGCGCTGGTGAACTTCCATGCGAGCGGCGCCAATGAATCGGCAACGTAGGCCACTGCACTCGAGCAGTACGCCGTCACCGCAGCACAACACTTCACGCGCTAAACTGCAAGCCTATTGCGCTGGTGAACTTCCATGCGAGCGGCGCCAATGAATCGGCAACGTAGGCCACTGCACTCGAGCAGTACGCCGTCACCGCAGCACAACACTTCACGCGCTAAACTGCAAGCCTATTGCGCTGGTGAACTTCCATGCGAGCGGCGCCAATGAATCGGCAACGTAGGCCACTGCACTCGAGCAGTACGCCGTCACCGCAGCACAACACTTCACGCGCTAAACTGCAAGCCTATTGCGCTGGTGAACTTCCATGCGAGCGGCGCCAATGAATCGGCAACGTAGGCCACTGCACTCGAGCAGTACGCCGTCACCGCAGCACAACACTTCACGCGCTAAACTGCAAGCCTATTGCGCTGGTGAACTTCCATGCGAGCGGCGCCAATGAATCGGCAACGTAGGCCACTGCACTCGAGCAGTACGCCGTCACCGCAGCACAACACTTCACGCGCTAAACTGCAAGCCTATTGCGCTGGTGAACTTCCATGCGAGCGGCGCCAATGAATCGGCAACGTAGGCCACTGCACTCGAGCAGTACGCCGTCACCGCAGCACAACACTTCACGCGCTAAACTGCAAGCCTATTGCGCTGGTGAACTTCCATGCGAACGGCGCCAATGAATCGGCAACGTAGGCCACTGCACTCGAGCAGTACGCCGTCACCGCAGCACAACACTTCACGCGCTAAACTGCAAGCCTATTGCGCTGGTGAACTTCCATGCGAGCGGCGCCAATGAATCGGCAACGTAGGCCACTGCACTCGAGCAGTACGCCGTCACCGCAGCACAACACTTCACGCGCTAAACTGCAAGCCTATTGCGCTGGTGAACTTCCATGCGAGCGGCGCCAATGAATCGGCAACGTAGGCCACTGCACTCGAGCAGTACGCCGTCACCGCAGCACAACACTTCACGCGCTAAACTGCAAGCCTATTGCGCTGGTGAACTTCCATGCGAGCGGCGCCAATGAATCGGCAACGTAGGCCACTGCACTCGAGCAGTACGCCGTCACCGCAGCACAACACTTCACGCGCTAAACTGCAAGCCTATTGCGCTGGTGAACTTCCATGCGAGCGGCGCCAATGAATCGGCAACGTAGGCCACTGCACTCGAGCAGTACGCCGTCACCGCAGCACAACACTTCACGCGCTAAACTGCAAGCCTATTGCGCTGGTGAACTTCCATGCGAGCGGCGCCAATGAATCGGCAACGTAGGCCACTGCACTCGAGCAGTACGCCGTCACCGCAGCACAACACTTCACGCGCTAAACTGCAAGCCTATTGCGCTGGTGAACTTCCATGCGAGCGGCGCCAATGAGATCGGCAACGTAGGCCACTGCACTCGAGCAGTACGCCGTCACCGCAGCACAACACTTCACGCGCTAAACTGCAAGCCTATTGCGCTGGTGAACTTCCATGCGAGCGGCGCCAATGAGATCGGCAACGTAGGCCACTGCACTCGAGCAGTACGCCGTCACCGCAGCACAACACTTCACGCGCTAAACTGCAAGCCTATTGCGCTGGTGAACTTCCATGCGAGCGGCGCCAATGAATCGGCAACGTAGGCCACTGCACTCGAGCAGTACGCCGTCACCGCAGCACAACACTTCACGCGCTAAACTGCAAGCCTATTGCGCTGGTGAACTTCCATGCGAGCGGCGCCAATGAATCGGCAACGTAGGCCACTGCACTCGAGCAGTACGCCGTCACCGCAGCACAACACTTCACGCGCTAAACTGCAAGCCTATTGCGCTGGTGAACTTCCATGCGAGCGGCGCCAATGAGATCGGCAACGTAGGCCACTGCACTCGAGCAGTACGCCGTCACCGCAGCACAACACTTCACGCGCTAAACTGCAAGCCTATTGCGCTGGTGAACTTCCATGCGAGCGGCGCCAATGAATCGGCAACGTAGGCCACTGCACTCGAGCAGTACGCCGTCACCGCAGCACAACACTTCACGCGCTAAACTGCAAGCCTATTGCGCTGGTGAACTTCCATGCGAGCGGCGCCAATAGATCGGCAACGTAGGCCACTGCACTCGAGCAGTACGCCGTCACCGCAGCACAACACTTCACGCGCTAAACTGCAAGCCTATTGCGCTGGTGAACTTCCATGCGAGCGGCGCCAATGAGATCGGCAACGTAGGCCACTGCACTCGAGCAGTACGCCGTCACCGCAGCACAACACTTCACGCGCTAAACTGCAAGCCTATTGCGCTGGTGAACTTCCATGCGAGCGGCGCCAATGAATCGGCAACGTAGGCCACTGCACTCGAGCAGTACGCCGTCACCGCAGCACAACACTTCACGCGCTAAACTGCAAGCCTATTGCGCTGGTGAACTTCCATGCGAGCGGCGCCAATAGATCGGCAACGTAGGCCACTGCACTCGAGCAGTACGCCGTCACCGCAGCACAACACTTCACGCGCTAAACTGCAAGCCTATTGCGCTGGTGAACTTCCATGCGAGCGGCGCCAATGAATCGGCAACGTAGGCCACTGCACTCGAGCAGTACGCCGTCACCGCAGCACAACACTTCACGCGCTAAACTGCAAGCCTATTGCGCTGGTGAACTTCCATGCGAGCGGCGCCAATGAGATCGGCAACGTAGGCCACTGCACTCGAGCAGTACGCCGTCACCGCAGCACAACACTTCACGCGCTAAACTGCAAGCCTATTGCGCTGGTGAACTTCCATGCGAGCGGCGCCAATGAGATCGGCAACGTAGGCCACTGCACTCGAGCAGTACGCCGTCACCGCAGCACAACACTTCACGCGCTAAACTGCAAGCCTATTGCGCTGGTGAACTTCCATGCGAGCGGCGCCAATGAGATCGGCAACGTAGGCCACTGCACTCGAGCAGTACGCCGTCACCGCAGCACAACACTTCACGCGCTAAACTGCAAGCCTATTGCGCTGGTGAACTTCCATGCGAGCGGCGCCAATGAGATCGGCAACGTAGGCCACTGCACTCGAGCAGTACGCCGTCACCGCAGCACAACACTTCACGCGCTAAACTGCAAGCCTATTGCGCTGGTGAACTTCCATGCGAGCGGCGCCAATAGATCGGCAACGTAGGCCACTGCACTCGAGCAGTACGCCGTCACCGCAGCACAACACTTCACGCGCTAAACTGCAAGCCTATTGCGCTGGTGAACTTCCATGCGAGCGGCGCCAATAGATCGGCAACGTAGGCCACTGCACTCGAGCAGTACGCCGTCACCGCAGCACAACACTTCACGCGCTAAACTGCAAGCCTATTGCGCTGGTGAACTTCCATGCGAGCGGCGCCAATAGATCGGCAACGTAGGCCACTGCACTCGAGCAGTACGCCGTCACCGCAGCACAACACTTCACGCGCTAAACTGCAAGCCTATTGCGCTGGTGAACTTCCATGCGAGCGGCGCCAATGAGATCGGCAACGTAGGCCACTGCACTCGAGCAGTACGCCGTCACCGCAGCACAACACTTCACGCGCTAAACTGCAAGCCTATTGCGCTGGTGAACTTCCATGCGAGCGGCGCCAATGAGATCGGCAACGTAGGCCACTGCACTCGAGCAGTACGCCGTCACCGCAGCACAACACTTCACGCGCTAAACTGCAAGCCTATTGCGCTGGTGAACTTCCATGCGAGCGGCGCCAATAGATCGGCAACGTAGGCCACTGCACTCGAGCAGTACGCCGTCACCGCAGCACAACACTTCACGCGCTAAACTGCAAGCCTATTGCGCTGGTGAACTTCCATGCGAGCGGCGCCAATGAGATCGGCAACGTAGGCCACTGCACTCGAGCAGTACGCCGTCACCGCAGCACAACACTTCACGCGCTAAACTGCAAGCCTATTGCGCTGGTGAACTTCCATGCGAGCGGCGCCAATAGATCGGCAACGTAGGCCACTGCACTCGAGCAGTACGCCGTCACCGCAGCACAACACTTCACGCGCTAAACTGCAAGCCTATTGCGCTGGTGAACTTCCATGCGAGCGGCGCCAATAGATCGGCAACGTAGGCCACTGCACTCGAGCAGTACGCCGTCACCGCAGCACAACACTTCACGCGCTAAACTGCAAGCCTATTGCGCTGGTGAACTTCCATGCGAGCGGCGCCAATAGATCGGCAACGTAGGCCACTGCACTCGAGCAGTACGCCGTCACCGCAGCACAACACTTCACGCGCTAAACTGCAAGCCTATTGCGCTGGTGAACTTCCATGCGAGCGGCGCCAATGAGATCGGCAACGTAGGCCACTGCACTCGAGCAGTACGCCGTCACCGCAGCACAACACTTCACGCGCTAAACTGCAAGCCTATTGCGCTGGTGAACTTCCATGCGAGCGGCGCCAATAGATCGGCAACGTAGGCCACTGCACTCGAGCAGTACGCCGTCACCGCAGCACAACACTTCACGCGCTAAACTGCAAGCCTATTGCGCTGGTGAACTTCCATGCGAGCGGCGCCAATAGATCGGCAACGTAGGCCACTGCACTCGAGCAGTACGCCGTCACCGCAGCACAACACTTCACGCGCTAAACTGCAAGCCTATTGCGCTGGTGAACTTCCATGCGAGCGGCGCCAATGAGATCGGCAACGTAGGCCACTGCACTCGAGCAGTACGCCGTCACCGCAGCACAACACTTCACGCGCTAAACTGCAAGCCTATTGCGCTGGTGAACTTCCATGCGAGCGGCGCCAATGAGATCGGCAACGTAGGCCACTGCACTCGAGCAGTACGCCGTCACCGCAGCACAACACTTCACGCGCTAAACTGCAAGCCTATTGCGCTGGTGAACTTCCATGCGAGCGGCGCCAATGAGATCGGCAACGTAGGCCACTGCACTCGAGCAGTACGCCGTCACCGCAGCACAACACTTCACGCGCTAAACTGCAAGCCTATTGCGCTGGTGAACTTCCATGCGAGCGGCGCCAATAGATCGGCAACGTAGGCCACTGCACTCGAGCAGTACGCCGTCACCGCAGCACAACACTTCACGCGCTAAACTGCAAGCCTATTGCGCTGGTGAACTTCCATGCGAGCGGCGCCAATGAGATCGGCAACGTAGGCCACTGCACTCGAGCAGTACGCCGTCACCGCAGCACAACACTTCACGCGCTAAACTGCAAGCCTATTGCGCTGGTGAACTTCCATGCGAGCGGCGCCAATGAGATCGGCAACGTAGGCCACTGCACTCGAGCAGTACGCCGTCACCGCAGCACAACACTTCACGCGCTAAACTGCAAGCCTATTGCGCTGGTGAACTTCCATGCGAGCGGCGCCAATAGATCGGCAACGTAGGCCACTGCACTCGAGCAGTACGCCGTCACCGCAGCACAACACTTCACGCGCTAAACTGCAAGCCTATTGCGCTGGTGAACTTCCATGCGAGCGGCGCCAATAGATCGGCAACGTAGGCCACTGCACTCGAGCAGTACGCCGTCACCGCAGCACAACACTTCACGCGCTAAACTGCAAGCCTATTGCGCTGGTGAACTTCCATGCGAGCGGCGCCAATAGATCGGCAACGTAGGCCACTGCACTCGAGCAGTACGCCGTCACCGCAGCACAACACTTCACGCGCTAAACTGCAAGCCTATTGCGCTGGTGAACTTCCATGCGAGCGGCGCCAATAGATCGGCAACGTAGGCCACTGCACTCGAGCAGTACGCCGTCACCGCAGCACAACACTTCACGCGCTAAACTGCAAGCCTATTGCGCTGGTGAACTTCCATGCGAGCGGCGCCAATAGATCGGCAACGTAGGCCACTGCACTCGAGCAGTACGCCGTCACCGCAGCACAACACTTCACGCGCTAAACTGCAAGCCTATTGCGCTGGTGAACTTCCATGCGAGCGGCGCCAATGAGATCGGCAACGTAGGCCACTGCACTCGAGCAGTACGCCGTCACCGCAGCACAACACTTCACGCGCTAAACTGCAAGCCTATTGCGCTGGTGAACTTCCATGCGAGCGGCGCCAATAGATCGGCAACGTAGGCCACTGCACTCGAGCAGTACGCCGTCACCGCAGCACAACACTTCACGCGCTAAACTGCAAGCCTATTGCGCTGGTGAACTTCCATGCGAGCGGCGCCAATAGATCGGCAACGTAGGCCACTGCACTCGAGCAGTACGCCGTCACCGCAGCACAACACTTCACGCGCTAAACTGCAAGCCTATTGCGCTGGTGAACTTCCATGCGAGCGGCGCCAATAGATCGGCAACGTAGGCCACTGCACTCGAGCAGTACGCCGTCACCGCAGCACAACACTTCACGCGCTAAACTGCAAGCCTATTGCGCTGGTGAACTTCCATGCGAGCGGCGCCAATAGATCGGCAACGTAGGCCACTGCACTCGAGCAGTACGCCGTCACCGCAGCACAACACTTCACGCGCTAAACTGCAAGCCTATTGCGCTGGTGAACTTCCATGCGAGCGGCGCCAATGAGATCGGCAACGTAGGCCACTGCACTCGAGCAGTACGCCGTCACCGCAGCACAACACTTCACGCGCTAAACTGCAAGCCTATTGCGCTGGTGAACTTCCATGCGAGCGGCGCCAATGAGATCGGCAACGTAGGCCACTGCACTCGAGCAGTACGCCGTCACCGCAGCACAACACTTCACGCGCTAAACTGCAAGCCTATTGCGCTGGTGAACTTCCATGCGAGCGGCGCCAATGAATCGGCAACGTAGGCCACTGCACTCGAGCAGTACGCCGTCACCGCAGCACAACACTTCACGCGCTAAACTGCAAGCCTATTGCGCTGGTGAACTTCCATGCGAGCGGCGCCAATGAATCGGCAACGTAGGCCACTGCACTCGAGCAGTACGCCGTCACCGCAGCACAACACTTCACGCGCTAAACTGCAAGCCTATTGCGCTGGTGAACTTCCATGCGAGCGGCGCCAATGAATCGGCAACGTAGGCCACTGCACTCGAGCAGTACGCCGTCACCGCAGCACAACACTTCACGCGCTAAACTGCAAGCCTATTGCGCTGGTGAACTTCCATGCGAGCGGCGCCAATGAATCGGCAACGTAGGCCACTGCACTCGAGCAGTACGCCGTCACCGCAGCACAACACTTCACGCGCTAAACTGCAAGCCTATTGCGCTGGTGAACTTCCATGCGAGCGGCGCCAATGAATCGGCAACGTAGGCCACTGCACTCGAGCAGTACGCCGTCACCGCAGCACAACACTTCACGCGCTAAACTGCAAGCCTATTGCGCTGGTGAACTTCCATGCGAGCGGCGCCAATGAATCGGCAACGTAGGCCACTGCACTCGAGCAGTACGCCGTCACCGCAGCACAACACTTCACGCGCTAAACTGCAAGCCTATTGCGCTGGTGAACTTCCATGCGAGCGGCGCCAATGAATCGGCAACGTAGGCCACTGCACTCGAGCAGTACGCCGTCACCGCAGCACAACACTTCACGCGCTAAACTGCAAGCCTATTGCGCTGGTGAACTTCCATGCGAGCGGCGCCAATGAATCGGCAACGTAGGCCACTGCACTCGAGCAGTACGCCGTCACCGCAGCACAACACTTCACGCGCTAAACTGCAAGCCTATTGCGCTGGTGAACTTCCATGCGAGCGGCGCCAATGAATCGGCAACGTAGGCCACTGCACTCGAGCAGTACGCCGTCACCGCAGCACAACACTTCACGCGCTAAACTGCAAGCCTATTGCGCTGGTGAACTTCCATGCGAGCGGCGCCAATGAATCGGCAACGTAGGCCACTGCACTCGAGCAGTACGCCGTCACCGCAGCACAACACTTCACGCGCTAAACTGCAAGCCTATTGCGCTGGTGAACTTCCATGCGAGCGGCGCCAATGAATCGGCAACGTAGGCCACTGCACTCGAGCAGTACGCCGTCACCGCAGCACAACACTTCACGCGCTAAACTGCAAGCCTATTGCGCTGGTGAACTTCCATGCGAGCGGCGCCAATGAATCGGCAACGTAGGCCACTGCACTCGAGCAGTACGCCGTCACCGCAGCACAACACTTCACGCGCTAAACTGCAAGCCTATTGCGCTGGTGAACTTCCATGCGAGCGGCGCCAATGAATCGGCAACGTAGGCCACTGCACTCGAGCAGTACGCCGTCACCGCAGCACAACACTTCACGCGCTAAACTGCAAGCCTATTGCGCTGGTGAACTTCCATGCGAACGGCGCCAATGAATCGGCAACGTAGGCCACTGCACTCGAGCAGTACGCCGTCACCGCAGCACAACACTTCACGCGCTAAACTGCAAGCCTATTGCGCTGGTGAACTTCCATGCGAGCGGCGCCAATGAATCGGCAACGTAGGCCACTGCACTCGAGCAGTACGCCGTCACCGCAGCACAACACTTCACGCGCTAAACTGCAAGCCTATTGCGCTGGTGAACTTCCATGCGAACGGCGCCAATGAATCGGCAACGTAGGCCACTGCACTCGAGCAGTACGCCGTCACCGCAGCACAACACTTCACGCGCTAAACTGCAAGCCTATTGCGCTGGTGAACTTCCATGCGAGCGGCGCCAATGAATCGGCAACGTAGGCCACTGCACTCGAGCAGTACGCCGTCACCGCAGCACAACACTTCACGCGCTAAACTGCAAGCCTATTGCGCTGGTGAACTTCCATGCGAACGGCGCCAATGAATCGGCAACGTAGGCCACTGCACTCGAGCAGTACGCCGTCACCGCAGCACAACACTTCACGCGCTAAACTGCAAGCCTATTGCGCTGGTGAACTTCCATGCGAACGGCGCCAATGAATCGGCAACGCAGGCCACTGCACTCGAGCAGTACGCCGTCACCGCAGCACAACACTTCACGCGCTAAACTGCAAGCCTATTGCGCTGGTGAACTTCCATGCGAACGGCGCCAATGAATCGGCAACGTAGGCCACTGCACTCGAGCAGTACGCCGTCACCGCAGCACAACACTTCACGCGCTAAACTGCAAGCCTATTGCGCTGGTGAACTTCCATGCGAACGGCGCCAATGAATCGGCAACGTAGGCCACTGCACTCGAGCAGTACGCCGTCACCGCAGCACAACACTTCACGCGCTAAACTGCAAGCCTATTGCGCTGGTGAACTTCCATGCGAACGGCGCCAATGAATCGGCAACGTAGGCCACTGCACTCGAGCAGTACGCCGTCACCGCAGCACAACACTTCACGCGCTAAACTGCAAGCCTATTGCGCTGGTGAACTTCCATGCGAGCGGCGCCAATGAATCGGCAACGTAGGCCACTGCACTCGAGCAGTACGCCGTCACCGCAGCACAACACTTCACGCGCTAAACTGCAAGCCTATTGCGCTGGTGAACTTCCATGCGAACGGCGCCAATGAATCGGCAACGCAGGCCACTGCACTCGAGCAGTACGCCGTCACCGCAGCACAACACTTCACGCGCTAAACTGCAAGCCTATTGCGCTGGTGAACTTCCATGCGAGCGGCGCCAATGAATCGGCAACGTAGGCCACTGCACTCGAGCAGTACGCCGTCACCGCAGCACAACACTTCACGCGCTAAACTGCAAGCCTATTGCGCTGGTGAACTTCCATGCGAGCGGCGCCAATGAATCGGCAACGTAGGCCACTGCACTCGAGCAGTACGCCGTCACCGCAGCACAACACTTCACGCGCTAAACTGCAAGCCTATTGCGCTGGTGAACTTCCATGCGAGCGGCGCCAATGAATCGGCAACGCAGGCCACTGCACTCGAGCAGTACGCCGTCACCGCAGCACAACACTTCACGCGCTAAACTGCAAGCCTATTGCGCTGGTGAACTTCCATGCGAGCGGCGCCAATGAATCGGCAACGTAGGCCACTGCACTCGAGCAGTACGCCGTCACCGCAGCACAACACTTCACGCGCTAAACTGCAAGCCTATTGCGCTGGTGAACTTCCATGCGAGCGGCGCCAATGAATCGGCAACGTAGGCCACTGCACTCGAGCAGTACGCCGTCACCGCAGCACAACACTTCACGCGCTAAACTGCAAGCCTATTGCGCTGGTGAACTTCCATGCGAGCGGCGCCAATGAATCGGCAACGCAGGCCACTGCACTCGAGCAGTACGCCGTCACCGCAGCACAACACTTCACGCGCTAAACTGCAAGCCTATTGCGCTGGTGAACTTCCATGCGAGCGGCGCCAATGAATCGGCAACGTAGGCCACTGCACTCGAGCAGTACGCCGTCACCGCAGCACAACACTTCACGCGCTAAACTGCAAGCCTATTGCGCTGGTGAACTTCCATGCGAGCGGCGCCAATGAATCGGCAACGTAGGCCACTGCACTCGAGCAGTACGCCGTCACCGCAGCACAACACTTCACGCGCTAAACTGCAAGCCTATTGCGCTGGTGAACTTCCATGCGAGCGGCGCCAATGAGATCGGCAACGTAGGCCACTGCACTCGAGCAGTACGCCGTCACCGCAGCACAACACTTCACGCGCTAAACTGCAAGCCTATTGCGCTGGTGAACTTCCATGCGAGCGGCGCCAATGAGATCGGCAACGTAGGCCACTGCACTCGAGCAGTACGCCGTCACCGCAGCACAACACTTCACGCGCTAAACTGCAAGCCTATTGCGCTGGTGAACTTCCATGCGAGCGGCGCCAATAGATCGGCAACGTAGGCCACTGCACTCGAGCAGTACGCCGTCACCGCAGCACAACACTTCACGCGCTAAACTGCAAGCCTATTGCGCTGGTGAACTTCCATGCGAGCGGCGCCAATGAATCGGCAACGCAGGCCACTGCACTCGAGCAGTACGCCGTCACCGCAGCACAACACTTCACGCGCTAAACTGCAAGCCTATTGCGCTGGTGAACTTCCATGCGAGCGGCGCCAATAGATCGGCAACGTAGGCCACTGCACTCGAGCAGTACGCCGTCACCGCAGCACAACACTTCACGCGCTAAACTGCAAGCCTATTGCGCTGGTGAACTTCCATGCGAGCGGCGCCAATGAATCGGCAACGTAGGCCACTGCACTCGAGCAGTACGCCGTCACCGCAGCACAACACTTCACGCGCTAAACTGCAAGCCTATTGCGCTGGTGAACTTCCATGCGAGCGGCGCCAATGAATCGGCAACGTAGGCCACTGCACTCGAGCAGTACGCCGTCACCGCAGCACAACACTTCACGCGCTAAACTGCAAGCCTATTGCGCTGGTGAACTTCCATGCGAGCGGCGCCAATAGATCGGCAACGTAGGCCACTGCACTCGAGCAGTACGCCGTCACCGCAGCACAACACTTCACGCGCTAAACTGCAAGCCTATTGCGCTGGTGAACTTCCATGCGAAGCGGCGCCAATAGATCGGCAACGTAGGCCACTGCACTCGAGCAGTACGCCGTCACCGCAGCACAACACTTCACGCGCTAAACTGCAAGCCTATTGCGCTGGTGAACTTCCATGCGAGCGGCGCCAATGAATCGGCAACGCAGGCCACTGCACTCGAGCAGTACGCCGTCACCGCAGCACAACACTTCACGCGCTAAACTGCAAGCCTATTGCGCTGGTGAACTTCCATGCGAGCGGCGCCAATAGATCGGCAACGTAGGCCACTGCACTCGAGCAGTACGCCGTCACCGCAGCACAACACTTCACGCGCTAGTCAACTGCAAGCCTATTGCGCTCGTGAACTTCCATGCGAGCGGCGCCAATAGATCGGCAACGCAGGCCACTCCACTCGAGCAGTACGCCGTCACCGCAGCACAACACTTCACGCGCTAAACTGCAAGCCTATTGCGCTGGTGAACTTCCATGCGAGCGGCGCCAATGAGATCGGCAACGCAGGCCACTGCACTCGAGCAGTACGCCGTCACCGCAGCACAACACTTCACGCGCTAAACTGCAAGCCTATTGCGCTGGTGAACTTCCATGCGAGCGGCGCCAATAGATCGGCAACGTAGGCCACTGCACTCGAGCAGTACGCCGTCACCGCAGCACAACACTTCACGCGCTAAACTGCAAGCCTATTGCGCTGGTGAACTTCCATGCGAGCGGCGCCAATGAATCGGCAACGTAGGCCACTGCACTCGAGCAGTACGCCGTCACCGCAGCACAACACTTCACGCGCTAAACTGCAAGCCTATTGCGCTGGTGAACTTCCATGCGAGCGGCGCCAATGAATCGGCAACGTAGGCCACTGCACTCGAGCAGTACGCCGTCACCGCAGCACAACACTTCACGCGCTAAACTGCAAGCCTATTGCGCTGGTGAACTTCCATGCGAGCGGCGCCAATGAATCGGCAACGCAGGCCACTGCACTCGAGCAGTACGCCGTCACCGCAGCACAACACTTCACGCGCTAAACTGCAAGCCTATTGCGCTGGTGAACTTCCATGCGAGCGGCGCCAATGAATCGGCAACGTAGGCCACTGCACTCGAGCAGTACGCCGTCACCGCAGCACAACACTTCACGCGCTAAACTGCAAGCCTATTGCGCTGGTGAACTTCCATGCGAGCGGCGCCAATGAATCGGCAACGTAGGCCACTGCACTCGAGCAGTACGCCGTCACCGCAGCACAACACTTCAAGCGCTAAACTGCAAGCCTATTGCGCTGGTGAACTTCCATGCGAGCGGCGCCAATGAATCGGCAACGTAGGCCACTGCACTCGAGCAGTACGCCGTCACCGCAGCACAACACTTCACGCGCTAAACTGCAAGCCTATTGCGCTGGTGAACTTCCATGCGAGCGGCGCCAATGAATCGGCAACGCAGGCCACTGCACTCGAGCAGTACGCCGTCACCGCAGCACAACACTTCACGCGCTAAACTGCAAGCCTATTGCGCTGGTGAACTTCCATGCGAGCGGCGCCAATGAATCGGCAACGTAGGCCACTGCACTCGAGCAGTACGCCGTCACCGCAGCACAACACTTCACGCGCTAAACTGCAAGCCTATTGCGCTGGTGAACTTCCATGCGAGCGGCGCCAATGAATCGGCAACGTAGGCCACTGCACTCGAGCAGTACGCCGTCACCGCAGCACAACACTTCACGCGCTAAACTGCAAGCCTATTGCGCTGGTGAACTTCCATGCGAGCGGCGCCAATGAATCGGCAACGTAGGCC